>JAJPUD010002275.1:112188-131714 GCA_023553655.1 Myrmecobius fasciatus
TTGCTGAGGCAATTGGGGTTAAGTGACTTGCCCAGGGTCACACAGCTAGGAAGTGTCTGAGACCACATTTGAACTCAGGTCGTCATGACTTCAGGGCTGGTGCTCTAGCCACTGCGCCACCTAGCTGTCCCATGAAATGTGTAAGCCTTAAACAGAAAGCCAAAACCACTAAGTAAAAGACAATCATTTGGGATACTTAGTCGACACAACATTAGCATCTAGGTAGTTGCCATACCTGGTGCTTTGTAGATTGAATATTTGGATATTTGGCTGAGTTTTCACTTTCTTTTAAAATCATATCAAGAAAAAAGCATGATATAATGGAACGAAGGAACTGAAGTTAGAAGGAAGGGAAAAAGGGACTGAGGGAGAGAGGAAGGAAGGACATATGCATAGGAAACTATGTAACAAGTACTGTGCTAAATATTTTTTATAGCTATTTTCTAATTTGATCTTTACAACCAACCTGGAAGGCAGGTGCTATTATTGTCTCCATTTTTCAGCTCAGGAAACTGAGGCAGAAAACAGGCAAGTGACTTTTTCAGGATCAAACAGCTACTAAGTGTCTCAGGTAGGATTTAAATTTGTCTTCCTTACTATAGGTTCCAGCACTCTATCCACTGTACCATCTTGCTGAACATGGATTCAAATCTCACATCTAGCATTTTTGGTTTTGTGACTATAGCAAGTCATTTAATTTCTGAGACTTACCCTCTCCATATATAAAATGGGAACAATAGATGAAGAGCTGGAAATGTCCTTCAATATTTATTTTAACCTCTTCATCTTATAGAGGAGGAAACTGAGGTTTGAAGAGGATTTGGTGACTTTTCTAGGGTTTCAGAGGTCACATATGGCTCAAAACTATACCTTCTGACTCCACATCTGGCACAACTTTCATTTCACCCCAATATCTGTGGGACCTGTGTCCTGAGTGTGAATACATCTAATGTTCTGCAAACCTTATAGTGCCTTAAAAATATCAGCTGTTACTATTCACTTTTACTACAAATAATAAGATTAATAGCTAGTTTTTATATAATGCCTACTATGTGTCAGTCATAGGCAGCTAGAAAGTACAGAGGAAAGAGTACTGGTTTGGAGTTTGAATTTGACTTTAGACATTTACTGGCTGTGGGACTGTGGTCAAGTCACTTAACCTTGTTTGTCTCAGCTTCCTTGTCTGTAAAATGACTTAGAGAAGGAAATGGCAAACCATTCTAGTAACTCTGCCAAGGAAACCCCAAATATAATTATGAGGAGTTGGAGATGACTGAACAACAAATGTCCCAGGTACTCGCTAAGCACTCTTCAAATATTATCTCATTTAATCCTAAACAACTCTGAGAGGCAGGTGTGATTATTATCCCCATTTTTACAGATGAAAGAACCGAGGCAAACAGAGATTAAGTGATTTACCCAATCTCATATAACTAGGATGTGCCTGAATCTAGATTTTCAACTTGTCTTACTGACTCCAGCTCAGTGTTCTATCCATTTTACCACCTAGCTGCTCATTTATATTGATATTACATATTAATATAATACTGTTTTCTTCTTCATGGATATATCTTATAATTGGCAAAGAATAACTGAATTCTTCTGACTTGAAATACATCAATCTCAGAAAGTTGAGAAAATGAGATACATTTTTTTTTATTCATAGCCTACATAATACCATTAGTACAAATCAACATGGACAGTAATTGATATTACATTAGAGCTCAGCAGGGGTTGTTGCAGACATGTAAAGTTTTTTTTTTTCTTGCTGAGGCAATTAGGGTTAAGTGACTTGCCCAGGATCACACAGCTAGAAAGTGTTAAGTGTCTGAGACTAGATTCGGAGCCTCCTGACTTTAGGGCTGGTGCTCTATCCACTGCGCCACCTAGCTGTCCCCATAAAGCTTGTTTTAACAGTGAAAAGGAACAGTTCTTATTGGCTTTTTGATAGATTTTGAAAATTCCAAACTATACTATTTCTAATTTTTGCTTTAATCATAAGAAGAGAAATTCCATTTGGCTTAAATTGCCCAACAAAATGTCAACTTGACCTTTGACTAGTATAAATAATAACATTAAAAAGGACATTTCCTTCTTATCCATATAATTATCTAATGATGAACAAACATCTGTTTGAGATGGTTTAAGTATTCACCTATTTGAACCATATGACCTTTTGAGGTCCTTTCCAGCTCTGTGATTAGCATTCATCTACTTATGGCTTTTATAAACTTTGTGCCAATAATTTAGGTCACCTTGAAAGATGCTAAGGTGCTATAATCAAATCACCATTGTAGTCTACTTTATAAAAACCCTGCTCCAAAAGACACTTATATAAATATAATGAACAAAGGGGAAATTGGACTTTTTGTGTCTCTTATAGTAATAGTCACCTTTACAACAAATCTCATTATTCAAACCATTAGCTTCTGAATACTAAACTCAGTTCCTAAGCTGCCTCACTAAACAAGCAATTCAACTAATTTCAATTTAATCTAAAAATTTGAAAATGTGTTATCCATAGCAAAATTTTTTATTATGTCAATATCTCAAGACTGAGAGGCAGAATGGCTCTGAAGAGAGTGGGAACATGGGGCAGCTAGGTGGCCCAATGGATAGAGCACTATCCCTGAATTCAGGAGGACCTATCCTCCTGACAAATCTGTCCTCAGACACTTAACACTTCCTAGCAGTGTGACCCTGGGCAAGTCACTTAACCCCAATTGCCTCAGCAGGAAAAAAAAAAAAGGTAGAGTGGGAACAAGTGCTGGAAACAGATTTGTGATCTTTGGTACATATTGGCAATGAGGCTACAGACAACTTACTTCCCCTCTCAAAGCCCCATGGCAAGTTTCTAAGAAGTTATCAAAGGAGTTGTTTCTTTGTATCAGTGGGAGGAAGTTTTCCATATTGTTGAGTTTCCTATACTGATGAATTTAAAAGACCAAATAACAATTAACAATATCATCATCAAATTAGCTACAATATTTTTATGTAGTTGTGTGTTCATATTATGAATATTCAATAAATATAAAATAAATAATTAAAACATGCACTGAAGACATGGTTCTGTTAGGGTTAAGTATCATAAGACTATCAGTCATTTGTTAGGATATTAAGGAAGAAGAAGGAAAAGCATCATTCATTTGTAATGCAAAGGTTATGTTATATGAAAATGGCAAGTACATTTTGTATAATTTGTACAAGAAAAAGGAAAAAATCACAATCCTGGATTGTTCCATGGAAAAGTATAAAATGTGTTCCAAATACTCTTTACATTTTCCTGCAGATGCATTTGGAGTTCATGTTAAATTTTAACATTAATCTGAGTTCAAATCTAGCCTCAGACTCTTAACATTTCCTAGTTGTGTGACCCTGGGCAAGTCACTTAACCCCAAATGCCTCAACAACAACAACAACAACAAAAAATTGGCAATAATGTTTCATTTTCTGTTTATAATCAGCATTTCACTAATAGTTTTAAGAATTGTTTTAAAATTTTACAATCCAGGAAAACCCTATGTTAAGAGTTAATTTATTGTTCATCAAGTGGTTTCTTAAATATACAAATGGAAACATTACTTTCAAACAGGATAATTACAACTATGTACAGCATGTTTCTCTATTAGCAAGTAATTAATTTATTACATTGTGCAATAATTCATAATTACACATGCTAATCCTACTAAATTGCAGAAGCTAGTGATAAAATTTCTTGCATACTTGCCTAAATTTCATTAGGGTCATAATTTTTAAGCTATAAAGAAGTTAGCTAATTAATTTCAAAATAGTGAGCAGTATCAAACATAAGGGAAAACAAACTATTTCAACATTTATGAAATCTTGGTAATACCCAAATAAGGGTATTACTTTTGGATAATTCATTCTTTTCTAGAGTTCACTATTAGGTTCTAGATTTTATATAGATTACACAAGTCCATTAATAGGTTTTGAAACTATAGAATACAAGATTTTACTCACTTTCTTTCCATCTTTCATATGGTGGGAATAGTTCTTAATTTAAGAAAGGAGTCTTTATGTGTTATAAAAAATACGAACCTAAAAACTGTACAGGAACTGGAATTTTGATCAAAACACAAATAACATCATTGTTTTAGTTTTCACATGAATCTTACTTTAATATAGTGTCACACATAAATAATATGAAGCTGCATCTGGGAGTAGCAAATAGTTTTCTGATCAGTGTCAGCTTAGATGAATCTCATTCTGTAAGCTGTAGCTTAAATGTGAACATTAAAACCACTATTGACCTATAGTACAATTGACTGAAATGTCAATAGTCATAAAAAGAATATTGTAAATCACAGAATAATTGATTAGTTTACTTCAATGAACACCAAAATTTTTTCCCTGCAAAAGAAAAATATTTTTTTCTTTTTGTCCTTAGAGCACTGAGAGTTGACTTGAATTTTCTGAGACACATCTATTACTTTATGATTCTTAATTACAAGTAATGAAAATGAGGGACTACATCTAAACAATACCCAGCTTTCCCCTGTTATTTGAAATAGTGTTTTTAAGATGGAATGTTTGTTAAATGAATCATGAACATACTTTTTAATAAAGATGCTCTCATAGAATCTGAAATAAGTCAGATGGTTTTTTAAATAAATCAGTTATCAAAAATTATTATTGTATATTTTAAGTCCCTGGCAAAAACCAGCATCCATCTCTACTTGTCATCTTCTTCCATGATATTGAAACAACATGGTTTTAGGGATAAATAAAATTGGACTTGTCCATAAGAGGCATCAATATTTGTCCTAGCTCTGATATTTCTTTTTTTTTATTAAAGCTTTTTATTTGCAAAACATACGTATGGGTAATTTTTCATCAATGACCCTTGCAAAGCCTTCTGTTACAAATTTTTCCCTTCTTTCCCCCCACCCCCTCCCCTAGATGGCAAGAAGTCCAATACATGTTAATTATGCCAAAATACTTGACAAATCAAATATGCGTATACACATTTATACAGTTGTCTTGCTGTACAAGAAAAATCAGATCTACGAGAAAAAAAATCTGAGAAGGGAAACATAAAGCAAGCAAACATCAATAGGGAGCATGAAAATGCTATGTTGTGGTCTACCCTCAGATCCCACAGGCCTCTCTCCCTGGGTGTATATGGTCTTCTTCATCACTGAACAACTGGAACTGGTTTGAAACATTTCATTGATGAAGAGAGCCATGTCCATCAGAATTGATCATTACATAGTCTTGTTGTTGCCATGTATATTGATCTCCTGATTCTGCTCATTTCACTTAGCATCAGCACATGCAAGTCTCTCCAGGCCTCTCTGAAATCATCCTGTTGGTCGTTTCCTACAGAACAATAATATTCCATGACATTCATATACCATAATTTGTTCAGCCATTCTCCAATTGATGGGCATCCCTTCATTTTCCAGTTTCTAGCCACTACAAAAAGGGCTGCCACAAACGTTTTTGCACATGTGGGTCCCCTTCCTTCCTTTAAGATCTCTTTGGGATATAGGCCCAATAGAAACACTGCTGGGTAAAAGGGTATGCACAGTTTGATAACTTTTTTTTTATTAAAGCTTTTTATTTGTATAGCATATGTATGGGTAGTTCCCCAGCTTTCCATTACAAATTTTACCCCCAGTCCCTTCTCGTCCCCTAGATGGCAGGAAGTCCACTACATGTTAATAATGTTGAAATGCTTGAGAAGTTATGCAAGAAAAATCCTATCTACAAGAAAAAAAAAGAATCAGAGAAAGACAACACAATGCAAGCAGATGTCAATAGAGATCATGAAAATGTTACGTTGTGGTCCATATTTCATATCCCTCTCTCTGGGTGTATATGGTTTTCTTCAGTGAACAATTGGAACTGGATTGAGACAATTCTTTGTTGCAGAGAGCCATGTCCATCAGAATTGATCATCATGTAATACTGTTGTTGCTGTGTATGATGATCTCCTGGTTCTGCTCATTTCACTCAGCATCAGTTCATGCAAGTCCCTCCAGGCCTCTCTGAAATCGTCCTGCTGGTCGTTTCTTACAGAGCAATAATATTCCATAACATTCATATACCATAATTTATTCAGCCACTCTCCAATTGATGGGCATCCCTTCAGTTTCCAGTTTCTAGCCACTACAAAAAGGGCTGCCACAAACATTCTTGCACATGTGGGTCCCTTTCCCTCTTCTAAGATCTCTTTGGGATATAGGCCCAGTAGAAACACTGCTGGGTCAAAGGGTATGCACAGTTTGACAACTTTTTGAGCATAGCTCCAAATTGCTAGAGGGAAGTGGGAGGGAAAGGAGGAAAAGTAAGGGACAAACTAATAGAAGGGAAAATAGTTTGATAACTTTTTGAGCATAGTTACAAATTGCTCTCCTGAATGGTTGGATCCATTCACAATTCCATCAACAGTGTATCAGTGTCCCAGCCTTCCCACACCCCCTCCAACATTTGTCATTATCTTTTCCTGTCATCTTAGCCAATCTGACAGGTGTGTAGTGGTACCTCACAGTTTTCTTAATTTGCATTTCTCTGATCAATAGTGATTTGGAGCTCCTTTTCATATGACTAGAAATAGTTTTAATTTCATCATCTGAAAATTACTGCTTACCTCCCCAAACTACCTTGACTTTATCTTTTATGTGATCTGCATGTACTTATTCATGTACATACAAATGTAAATGCTGACTCTCCCATTAGAATATAAGCTCCTTGAAGTGAAAGATTGGTCTTGCTTTTTCTTTATATCCCTAACACTTAGAATAGTGCCTGGAATATTGTAAGTGATTAATAAATGCTTGATGATTAGATGGTGAAAAATGATTTGTAAACCTTAAAATCACTATATACATTTCACTACCTTATAGAAGGATGTGAACATTCCCTCCATTAGTGCAGATCTCAAATTTTTGTGTCTTAGCCATGAATAAGATGGGAAGAAAAATGCATCACCTTGTGGCCAAATTTTGGATAATGAATCTTTCTCTCCAGACTAACTAAACTGTTTCTCAGACTATAATACTTATTTATTGCCAGGTCTATACTTCAAGACAGCTTGCCAGTGTGAAAGTTTCTGGAATATACTTTGAGAACCTAGGTTCACTTTTTGCTACAATTAAACTTTGAAGTAGGACTTTGATGGAAGAAAGTACTATATTACTGTGAGCTAGTAATTTTAATTTGGAAAAAGTGTGGCATAGTAGATAGCTTATCTTAAAGTCAGCAAAAACCTGAGTTTAAGGCTTGCTTCTGACATATGCTCAATATGTGACCCTGGACAAATCCTTTAAACTCTCGATATGCTAGGTAACTCTCTAAGACTATATAAATTGTCGAGGTGTTGAGGTATTTTGGTAGAAGTTCCTCACCAGAAGCTCCCAACACTGATGAAATCATGGCACTGATAAGAAACAAAAATTAAAGCGTGGTTTGACTTCAAAGTTACAAAACTGACCTTGAATCCTTAAAAAACACTGGGAAGGCGAGCTTCAAAGAAATTTGTTTCCCAAAAAAGTCAATTCCCCCTTTCTGCTCCTGACTTATTCATTCAGCCTTAACTTATGAAGTGTATATTGTATGAACAGCACTGTACCAAGTGCATTAAGGGATACAAAAAGAGTAGAAGCTGCGGTCCAGGTCCTGGAGGAGCTTACACCCTAGCTAGGGGAATCTGACATAAACAAATGGAAGAACTATAGGACCAACACATAGCAAGATGACAAGTCTGTGCTGGAATGGACAACCTGTACTCCAGAGAAGAGTGGAAGAAGAATTAGAAAGTAATTAAGTGGGATGGGATTAATCAGAGAAGGCTTCTCCAAGGAGGTGAGTGTTTGGCCTTGACAGGCATAGGCAAACATTGGAGGAGAAAAAGAGGGTAACCTAAAAAAGGAGAAGTGAAAAATAATGGTAAATAATTTAAAATTAAGCATTAAAAAAGTCAAGAGTTTATTATTGGCTATAATCTATTCTCTACCAAAGGGTTTCCTTTTCTTGTTAGTATTTTATAAAGGCAGGCAAAGAGATGTTCTCTGGACTTGATTATTAAGTTTCTCTTTCTTTTCTGTTCGACATGTATACAAGTAGCCAGGTATCTGTTTCTTGGGAGATGAGATAAGTCATCGTCTTTTTTTCTTTTCTTTTTTTAAAAATTGGAATGTCTGGTTCCCTTGTGGAATAATTCATATCTCCCTTTATGAACTTTGCCCCTTTTCCTCATTGTGATAGATACAAAATGAAAACTTTTCTTTATTTCCTAATACAAGTTTGAAACACAATTCACAATGTTCCTGCCCTAAGGGTTTGGTTGACTGGGACATTTCATGTGTCCATTCAAATCTTCCACTATTAACATCCCATTAAATGAATAGCTACACTAATGACTAATGTAAGTCACCCAAGAAGAATAGTATAATCTTATAAAAACTGATTTACAGAGCTAAATTTCCCCTTATATATGGATAAATTGAATTCTATGGAATCACATCATAATTACACAAAGAGAGGCCGTCCAGGGTAATAAATAATCAGCCTTGGGGTCATAAGACTTGAGTGCTAGTCCTGTCAAATCTAAAATATCAATATGGACTTGAGAAAGTCTCTTCAACTCTCAAGGCCCTAGGCAATTCCGTAAATCTAAATTACAGAAGAGCTGTGTCTACTCATCAATGCAGAGAAGTTTCTATATTGCATAGTTCCCTGCACTGATGAAATCACAGGTCAAGGTTAAAAAAAAATAACTACCCCCCCTTCCCCCAGATATGTCCTAATGGTTGTGTCCTATTACCACAGAAACACAGTGGTTCTGTGTGACCTGTATTTCTGTAGTTATCTTATGTTTAAAAAAAGTTACAAGTGAGATAAGCCTAATCAATATGTTTACCTCCTAACAACATATTTTGGGAGGAAGGACAAGATTGTGTAACCCTTCCTTATGTGTGTGTTGAGGGGTGGGGGGTTGGTGAAGACTGAATGGTAATTCTTGAAAGATTGGGGATTGTTAATTAATCAGTAAGGCAAAATGTGACCTAAAGACTACATTACCACTGATAATGGCTTATACCATGTTCTAGGTTACAAAGTATTTTGACATCCATTTTCACTTAGAACTGAGTAGGGCAAATATATCAGTCTCATTTACAGATAGATGAGGTATCTGAGATTCAATGAGCATGAGTAAATTGCCCAGGATTGGTAAACCAAGCTGGGACTGAGCCCAGGTCTTCTGACTTAGTTTTTTATGCTCTTTTCACTATTAATACATTATATAGAAAGTTCCAGTTGGGCAGTGGAAAGAACATCAAACTGGGTGTCAAAAGATTTAGTTGAGTCCTTGCTCTGGCATTTAGGGTAAATATGACTTGATTTAGTCACTTATTCATTCTGGGCCTCAGTTTTTGCATCTGAAAAATGAGCAGATAGGCCCTAGTTGATCTCTAATTGCTTCCAGCTTGAAAATTTTAGGATGTGATGAGCTATTTTATTTATTTTGCTGAGGCAATTGGGGTTAAGTATGTGGTGATATATTTTTTGCTTATCTCAATATTTACCACATAAACTCCAAGAGCCCTAATCCTCCATGGTTACTAGAAATCATAGATGTCATTCCACATACAATTTTCCTTTTATGAGATATAAATTCATTGTGACTCAGTAAAAACAGCCCCACTTCCAGAATGTAACTATGTGTCTCATTAACTACTAAGTTTTCTATGAAATCCCTTTCTGTCTGATTTTATGTAGTATATGAGAGATGAGGTGTGGCTGTAGATCACTAAGAATGTCCCAAGTACTAAAGATGTTGTAAAGTACATCAACAAAACAAATGGCAAAAAGTTTAGTCTAGTTGACCGGAACCACATTAATCTTTTTACTGATGCCTTTCTTGTAGAGGTAGAAGTAAATTAATTGTTTTTAACAAGCTTCTATACCAATAAAGGACAGAGAAAACCAGCATCAGAGGAAGATCCATAGTCAAAGCCAAAGATTTCCTGCTTTAAAACATCAGCAAAACTGGAAAATCACCTTGCATTTAAGCTAGGGTTAGCTATGGACTAATTTGTTGGGGAAGGAAGATAATGTATCCTGAATATAGGCTGCTCTAGACCCCTGAAGAAATAAGGCAAGCTTTTCTCATATACTTTGGAGCTGTTTAGTTGATTAAAAAAAATCATATATCTCTTTGTTAAATCATAGATCCAAATGCAAAACCTAGGATACAGGGACATCATGTGGAGCTATGGGTTTCTCTGGGGGACTCCAGTATAGATTACATTTGTTCAGAACTGTTGAGTAAGCCTATGGGGCCTTTTGTTTCCATAAAAGATTGCTCATTTCTTAGCCTTGTGCCATTTTTAGAGTAGCCTTGATTTTTTATTATTTATAATTTTGTGAGTATATTTTATTAAGATGAAGTTTAACATGGGTTAAAAGATGAATACCTTTGATTGAACTACATATTTACAAATCTCATCAACATTTTAAAAAAAACACTTGGGAATATTTTTCCCATTAGATATTAGATGAGAAGGCAATCATTTTTTTTAAAGGGCAAGTTCAGATTTTATATTATCCTGGAAAATGTCATGGAAAATAGTGAACCTTAAATATTTCAAGTAAACATTGTAGGGCATGTAATTTTTAAATTAGATATGATTCTATCTCTCATAGTTACAGCTGCCCGACATTTTATGTCATTCTGCAATGCCAGTTTCATTTCAAACCCATCATAAATAAGTATAAATAAGTATTATTAGTTTCCTTGGGGTCAGATGTTTGATGGTCAGACTTGAACTAATGGATTATATCACTTTTCAGTTCATACTCTGCTATTATTTATCATAATGCTGCATATTTTACCATACCACTTCTGTACTTTAATCCAAAGTCTGTTATTTAAAAACAAAACAAAACAAAACAAAAAGCTGAATTCTGGATGCTGCACATTGTGTTGTTGAGCAGTGAAGCAAGGGGCATTGAAAAAATACCACTAGGGACAAAGTCCTTGATATTCCTGTTCCTACTGCATCCTTCCCCCACTGCCCCAAGGGAAAGAAAATTATATCTGGGAACCTGCTGCAAGAAGACTGGAGTTTCCTTCCTTCCCTTCCCTTTTTTTTCACCAGAAGCACAAGAGAAATCAAGGGAGAAGTGATGTGTGGTGGTGTCAATGTGATAGAGTGGCGTTGCTTCATTTTTTGATGAGGTTGCATCATGGTGATGTGGTGTAAGTTAATTTCATAATTGTAAACAATACAGGGAATATGGTTGATTAGTTTGAAGTTCTTGTCCACTTCGTTATGGCTGTCCAGCTGAAATAACATGGGTATGTCTTTGTGTCCCACTTTTATAATTTCCTTTTCTTATTTTCAGGATTTATTTTTCAAAGAAAAATCTAAACAGTATTAATTTAGTAGAATGGCTGTCTGAAATATCATGATTTTGTATAAGATGCAGTGAATTTATGTGATTTCCTGGCTTATGCACCCGGTTTCAAAAAAAAAAAAACTCTAAAGACGGAACTTTGATGAAGAATGTGTGAATAGAAACTATATATCCTTGCTTTCTATAAAGTTGATAGTATGCATCTGTTAGAAATTATGGCATGAATCATGGAAAATTATATTTCTGCGATACAGTTAAACTGCAAGTATTCTATGTTTAATTACAATGAAATCAAGTAAATATTTTCTGGAAAGCTTGTATTTGAAGTTGGAAATAGAAATATACAACAAACAGAAAACAATTGGAAATTGTTTAGAGTCTCAGCAGCAAATGCTTAGTTCTGATTTCTGAATTTTTAAAAATGTTCTATTCAGTTGAGAGAGTGAGAGAGAGCGAGAGAGACAGAGAGAAACTTTCTAAAATTGAAAGCACGTACTTTTTGTTTGTAACATCTGAAATTCATTGTAAAGAAATACATCTGAAGAATAATTACATGTAAGTTCCCCATAAGGCTAAGCCGAAACAATAACAACTTACAAGATTTGGGATTTATTTTGTTTTTCAAGTACCGGTTTCAAATTAGCTAAAATTTCATAAAGGCGAGATTAAATTTGTTGTTGTTGCTGCTGATATTGTTCCTAGAGAGAAAAAAAACTAAGTAGCATTTTAAAAAATAAAATTGGTAATTGAATTCTTCGTCTTGGGGTCAGAGCATAGGTCTAGGATATTAGGAGTAGTCTATTGTCTTGCAGTTGTATAAAATGACTTGGGATCGTCTTTGAGCCTTAATTCCGTCTGTAAGGTTGTCTGCCAAAGTACGCGGTTTTCACCCCAGTTTATGTCTGTGGTGGGTGGGTGTGAGAAAGTCTGGAGAGTTACAATTTTCTGCTGCTGTAAAACAAATAGCACATCCCCTCTGCTAATAATATTCCTTTTCGCTCGCTTAGGATCTTGCAGTCTTTCTTCCCCTCCCCCTACCCCAAGCTGAGAAAGTCAGTTTCTTGACCATCAACTCCCAGAATCACGTCGAAAAAAAAAAAGGGGGGGGGGGGTGGGGGGCACGGGATATCCCAAGGAATTTTAACAAAAGACTAGGTAACTTCCAGACTCCAAACGGGGTATTTAATGACTTCCCAGACGGGTGAGGGAAGGTAGCCATCATCTGCAGAGCAAAACATTTCTGACCGCGGGGTAGAAAAGTTGAAGTGGATGACTAGAAGGGCTTTTGCATCTGGGTACATGCGTTACCTGCAAAATATATTTCTGCAACAGGTGCGGGACACCGAGGGTCGGGAGATGGTCTGAAAGAAAAAAAATAGGCTGGGGGGGGGGGTTGTGGCGTGGCGACCAGAAAAGCAAGGAGAGGGGGCGGAGGCACACTGGCCTGAGGCGTGTGGGGGAATGAGGGGGGGCCTCCCTGCTCGTTGGGAGGGCTGGGCTGTAGGGGGGAGCCTGGCGGCGCTCACCTGGCCCGGGAGGGCGGGGCAGAGCGGCCCGGAGCGAAAAGGGGCGCGGTGTAAACAGAGCGGCGGCCCGTGATGTCAGCCGGTCACATGGAGCCTCATATGGTTGGGGATGGCTCTCGGCGGCGGGCGGGCAGCTGCGGTAGCTGCTGCTGGAGCTCGGGCGGCGGCGGCCTCGGCGGCAGCAGCCTAAGAGGCGGCGGCGGCGGCGGCAGCGGCAGCAGTGGGGCTGCGGGTTCGGACCATCCGCTCTCCCTGCGCTCTGTGCACCTCGGCTTAAATGATGTATTTTGTGATTGCAGCGATGAAAGGTGAGTCGACAGCCCGAGCTGGGGAGGGGGAAGGGGAACTAAAAGGAGCCGGAGGGGTGGGGGTAGAGGTGGGGGATAAAGGGGGAGGAGCGGCAGTTCTGATTTTGCTTGTTTTTCCCAAGGGGTGGGGGTGGGGGTTGAGGGGAAAGGGGGCCGGGCAAACCCTGGCTTTAGGTAAATGCGCTAGGGCAACCCGAACTCTGCTGATAACTGCGGCGGCTTCTTACCCCCTCCCACCCAAGGTGTAGGTGCGTGTAGAGTTCTTTCCCCTCCTACCCTGGGCTGCCCCTTTCCTATCCGGTGGTCTCTTGGTGGCCGCTATCCTACGCCTCCTGCCCCAGGCCGGCTCTGTAGCGCTGCCTTCTGTAAGAAAGTTTGCAGCAGTAACTCTGCGGAGCGGGGGAGGGGGAGAAGGGGAGAAAAAAAGGGGTGCAGATAGGGCAATGGGGGATGATTGCGGCAGTTGTCGCACTTACTGCTCCCTCCCCTTCTCACCCCCGCCTTTTGGCTGGGGAGGGAGTAGAGGGGAAGAGAGAGAGGGGGCTGTGCCACCTGATCCTGACCCAATGGACTCCCCATGGCCTAAAAGCTCAGCTACGGGGTCGGGGCACAAGATAAGGGAAGGGGGACGCTTCCTTAGAGCTTTGCCAGCTGACCTCATAGCTATCACACCTTGGGTGGAGGGGCAGGAGGAAGACTTGGCTTCCCTGGGTCTGCACCCTCCCTATCTCTTCCTCTCTCCCTCTCTCCCCCTCTTCCCCTCTCTCTCCCTCCCCCCCCCCCAATCCTTGCCTACGATGGCTGGGTGGGCAGCCCCTGAGCGGAGTCCCAATCTGGCCCCCTCTCCACTAGCTCTGGTCTGATCTCTAGGGTACCTAGCTGTCCTGGTCACATAGATCCGCCACCGCTGGCTGCCCAGGGACAACTAGGCCGGGGGAGGGCGGGTTTTCCACACGTTAGAGAGAGAGAAGGAGTTTGGCTAGTCAGTGTGGGCTGAGAGCAAAAGTACCCGCCAGGACGAGGGAAATGTCCGCTGGTCATTTCCCCCTTCCTCTCTTTTCCCCCCTCCCATTTCCACGTTTTAGAAAGCTTTAGAAAGTGACCCAGGGACCGAAGGTAACCAGAGACCGACTGACACGCGGAGACGCACGCAAACTTTGGGAGCCACAGCTGCACTTTATACTGTGTGTTTTCGGATGTTTGTTTTAAAAGAACTTAGCTGCCCACATGATTTCCAGAGGGAGAGGTTGGGGTTAGCGTGATTTACTGTTGCATAAGGGACAGTAAAGGCGAGACTGAGTGCTGCCTTAAGTCCTCTGCTCTTGTGGTTCCGTCTGACCAAGATTTGGTGCCTTTTAGAATGCTGACCAAGAGAGGGGGTGACAAAGGTGACATTTTCTATTCCTTTCTCACTCTCTCCAAAGGGATAAGAAGTCACAGTTCGGTCAGGAAGAGGGACGTTTTAATGAGGAAGGGAAAAAGTGGTGTGTATTGATAACCTGTGTCTGCGCTGAAGGATATAAGTGCAGTTTTACCTATTATTTCGGACACCAGGAGCAGAAACGTGAACCTGCTTCTCATACCCGACGTACTTTTGGCTCTTTTTCAGCATCATAATTCTAGGTTTATATCTTTTCATTCGGATTATGTATGATCCATTTAACTTGGATGTTTTACATCTTGCTCCTGTTAATAAGTTCTAGGTTTGATGACTAGGTTGAAGGTTTGCTAAATTTGAGCTTTGTTGCAATCCGTGAATGAAGGGCACCAATAATCAACATAGGTTTTACTTGAGGTTTTACTTTTGGATCTCAGAGCTTTGCCTTAGTTGAGATTGGGTGACATCTTTTAAATTAATTATCATCAGGTTGAAACTTCTTGAGAAAGAAAACGGTCCACTTTTGATTAAATCTTCCTATGAAATGTGTAAATTTTTATATCTTTTCTCCATGGCTTATAAGAAATGTGATCTTGTCTTTTTTTTAAATTCAAACTAATAATAAAAAGCAATTTCAACTATATATGTTGTCAATCATTCCAGGGATGAAGTTACTAAGGTTACAGAATTCTAAAATAGTAAAAGAAAGAAAATCCTTTCCCTCCTTACCCCAAATCAGCCATTCAGTGTTAGTATTTTCAACTGATAATTAAAAACCCTTGATTATGTAGGTATAGAATTGCTAAGGTATATAGTTCTACCATTTTCAGACTATATTGCTTAATTTTGTAACTATTTGTATTCTTAAACAGATCTTGCTATATTTTACGGTATGAATATCTTTTCATTTCAACATAGTTTTCATTTGGCAGGGAAGAAGGATGAGCAGGCTGTTTTTTAAAGTGGAATTGCATTTCATTCCTCAACTATAATCCATTTTGCATAGTTTTTCTTTTCCATCAATATGGAAAGATTATTTTAATATTTTTATTTGGTATTGTATATATACTTTTTTTTTATCTCTAGTACAAAGTGACATTCCATATCATCATTGACAAATAGATTCCTGAGAATTACTCCCCCTACCCCAAAGCTTTTGCCTACACATTTGTCTTGGAGTGACCTCTGGCTGCCACAAAATGATAGATTCATAGTATTGTGCTTCAAGAGAAGTAGATCAGAAGCCCTGGGAATGCAATTTTTCTATAAGCTTAGTTGCACAAGGGAAATATAGAATATATGTAGGTAATTAGAATATTTTATTTTTTCCTGATCTTGTAACATTCTGGGTTTTAAAAAGATCATCTCACTTCAATGTAAATTTGCACCAAAGAAGAATAATAGTGTGTCCAGAAATAAGGAATGTCATAAATGTTTCTCTATTGGATTTAAAGGAAAAAACACTGGCATGGAGTCATATTAAACACTTCCTACTGCCCTTCAGTTTGAACACTTCAAATTGGTTCCATATGTTGGAGATTGTATATAATCAAGTTTCATACAAAACAAATGTTCTTTACATAGTCACTTTTTCTAGTATATGTATAAGAGAGAAGAGATTGAGAAATCATAGAAGACAAACACTTTTTTTTTGGACTGGTTTACTTATATTTCAAAAATATCATTAAATCCTACTGAACCTAAGGGAAGAAAATCCTTCCCGTGTTGTCAAATCACTTAAAGTGATTTTATACTTAGAGGCAGTAAATCTTCATTTAAGCAAATTTCTATCCTCATCTTTCAGTTTTGTTTTTGTTTATTAAATTACCAATGCAATTCTAATCCTATTTGGATTATTTCTAAGGCAAACTGAAATATCGAGGCATAGCATTTACAATCGGGGATAACTTGTCCTGCACATCATAAAAATTCATTGGCAAAATGTCATGCCCATACTCTGGTATTTAAAGGAAATGGGATAGATTTGTTATCCACAAGTTATATTCCTTTGCTTAATATATCTCTTTAACTCAACTCATTGCAGATAGGAGTGATGAGCACAGTAAAAAGAAGTAAATGTACGATCATAGAAATGCTTTATTTTTTTTAAGCCCATACCATTCTTATACAAATATAAGGTTGGTTACCTTACCAACTTGACTATGCATTATAGTTTAATGATTCATGGCATTTTCATCTCTAAATGTGGTCTTATATTTTTAGAGCCTTTGAATTCCCACAGTCAGTTGGTAAGAACATTGGTGTCATCCTCTTAAACATCACTAGCAGGGACTTCTTGGTTAGGTTGGCTGACCTTTGAAATGTAGGGTTGAAAGAGGGTGAAGGTTGCATCTTCAAGCCCAGGATGGCTAACGCTGTCACTCACTACAAGGCTGAGTGTTCAGCCTTGTAAGTTCAAAGGAGGAAAAGAAATGTCTACTTTTTAAAAGAATGTAGCAACTGGGATCATCTTGTTCTGACGTCTTTTCTTTTTTCAGTCTGTGGCAAAAGTCAAAGATGTTTGTCCAAGGAAGGTTCTATGAGAGTTTAAAAATGAAACATGATTTTTAAAAGTTGCTTCTTTTTAAATATTTTTTTATAGCGCACCAGGCTCCCTCCAAAAAAAATCGTACTCAAAGAAATCATAACATGATTTTCATTCATATAAAACTATCAATAAATAAATAATTTTTACAGAGCTGTCCCACTTCCAAGGAAAACTAAAATCATCCCTTCATTTTTAAGATTATTGTTTCATAAAGGACAGTGCTTCGTCGATCATTTAGGCCTGATAAAATACTTTTGATTTAAAAAGTACTTTTGATTAAAAAATAATTGTACAGATAAAATGTCTTTCCAAAATAGATATACTTTACTGCTTTCCCTATTAAGAGGTATATGGCAAAATAAATGAGATGATCAAGTGGCTAATTGAAAAGGCTAGTGTGTGAAAGGTACTATTCAATTGCAAAATGTACTGTCATAAACTCATTTTAAGCTTTAGGAAGATAAAGACAAATAAATTTAAAACACTTGTCCAATAGAAGGATCTGCGAAAGTATATTTAGTTTTTCCTCATTTTTTATGGTAGGTTAGGTTCGGTTTTCCCATATTTGAGGTTTTTGAAAATGTCTTGCAAGAGGCTTTTAGGATCAGTAATAGTCCCTTTGAACATGAAATTGAATAAAACCATATCATTGTAGAAAAACAATTCTAATAACATACATTTACGGGATTTTTTTTGTTATTTACTAGTGAAAATGAAATATGATTTAACTGCAAAAATAACTTTTAAAATTTAGTAGTACAACAGATTGTGTAGCAATAAATAGCACCAAAAATTTCATGTTCTTTTCACATAATAATTGTCTTTTGTGTGTATTTATGGTGTGTGGCAGATGGAAAGCCACTGGTACCTGAGGTGTAGATTGAAATATCATGCTAAAAGTTTGGCTGTAAACTTACCCTCATTAAAGGATGATTTCCAAACTGTGTTTCTTGCATAATTTAACCCCTCATCTTCATTGCCATCACCCTTGTGGTCTTTTGAGTCAGGCAATGCAATTCATAGTCAGAATTTTTGAATCTGTCATATTCAAGTATAAAATGATAACATAAATTATTTTTCTCAGCTTTACAGAGGTAAAACCAAGGGAAAGAGATTTCAATGTACAATAACTTTAGGATGGGAAATCGACAAAGTAAAGGGAAGTTGAACTGTGATCATGTTTCTGATAAAATGTGAGAACTGGGAGTTGTCATATTTTGATGTACTTTATTTGAAAAACTCAAAAATATCGAGCTGTTATCAGCAGGGAAAAAACATATGTTAAATTAATATTGTAGACTTATTCTGGGTTTCATTTTTTAGCTTTGGTTTTGTTTCTGAATTTAAATAGAAGATAAATTATAATTGTTATTTATTTACAAAATGCTTTCAACTTTATTTTTTAAAAGTACTTTTGCTTAATGTGCTTGTTTGATTCTTAACAGCTACCTTATGACAGATAGGGTAGGTAATATTATTTTCTCCCTCTCTTCTCTGTTTTTGAACAGAAAAGGAAACTGAGACTCAACTAACTGCCAAATGTCAAATAGATAATAAGTATCACAGCTATGATAAAAAATCAAATCTTCTAATTCTTAAGTTGGCTATCTTTTCTTTTAATATTTCACTTTCTGAAAGGAAGATGCTTTGAAATCGGATATGTGAATTTATACAGTTACTGGAATTCTTCACTGCAGTTTATAAGATAGGAAAGGAGATTCAATTAGGGAATGCTTTTCTGAATCTTATATATTTAAATTACTATACTATAAAATGCTTCTATATAAAAGGAGTTATTCTATATGTCTACCAACAGACATATTCCTTTGTGATTTTTTATTAAGTTCTGTTCTGATAATAAGAGGATCTAGGTGAGTATCATTAACCTTGCATGAGATTATTTGGAAGGTTGTAACTCATGATCTGCTTCAACACTTAATCTATAAAGAGTACTGTCGTTAATAAAACAAATTGGAGTATGGCCCCATTTATTTAGTGCAAGAATAGTATTCACAAATTCATATTCTAGTTTTGATATGGTTAGGTAACTCTAGAGATGTAGTGTTCTACCTTTGATACACACACACACACACACACACACACACACACACACACACATTTCGCGCGGTCCCCCCCCCCCAATGATGAATTTTAGCTAAGGGAGAATCCTTGTAAACATAATCGGAAGAAATCTTTCGAACAGGGCCTGAAGGAAGAGCCTTTAAATAGATTTGATGGTCAAAAATCCACTTCTCATGGCATATGCCAGTTCCATTCACAGACATTTCTTAAAAACTCACTATATATCAAGCCTGGTGAAAGAGATAAAAGTACTTAGAACATTTCATTTATACTTAATTGACTTGTATTATGACAAATAA
>JAJPUD010002275.1:132114-336591 GCA_023553655.1 Myrmecobius fasciatus
TTAGAACATTTCATTTATACTTAATTGACTTGTATTATGACAAATAAGAGATAGGTTGTAAGGAGAAAGAATAAGAAAAAATTGTTTAAAATTTCTCATTTTTTCCCCTAAACTTTGAGACTGTCCTACTTTTGGAAAGGTAAAATAGAATTATCTTCCATCCCCTCTTGAGTTATAACGTTCTTTTCCTCTTACTGTGCCTCTACAAAAGATTAGTCACTTTATTATTGGAAATTAATGTTTCCCATCAGTCTGAAATTAATTGTTGTTAACTTGGGTAAATCAAAGATAAATTTATATCTTTTCTCCATGGCTTATAAGAAATGTGATCTTGTCTCAGCCTAATTAAAGGTGCATAGGAAAAAAGTTTGAATATGATGGTTTTCAGCACAATTCTGCCTCAGCTTTGAGTCAAGGACGCCCTCTAGTGGCTTCAGGCCTACGAAGGATTAAAAACCTTACTATCTTGCCAATGATTATCCAACAAATGGCAAAGAGAGATCAAAAGTAGGACTTGTTTTCCAAGTTGGGATAATATACCTTGTATCTTCCTTCATAGATATATTTTTAAATTATGCATGTTAAATCTGTTGCACAACTATTTAGGAAAAATAGATAAAAGAAAAGTGCTCTATTTGGAGGAAATGGGAAGATTAGCAGTCACTTCTGATTTTTTTTGAAAATAAATTTAATTTAAAGGAAGTGATGGTTTTTACTTTTAACTCTTCTTGACTCATTTCCAGGAGTAACCATGGTCTTGTGATTTTTTTGGGGGGAGTAAGAGGGTTGGGAAATAGCCAGTTACAAACCTCTATGTTCAAAAAACAAGCCATCATAAATTTAAAGCTAAAAGGAACTTTGGAGCTTAATCTGTTCAACCCTTCATTTTACAGATAAAGAAACTGAGATCCAGAAAAATGACATAACTGGACCTAGGCCATACAAGTAGTTGTAAACCCAACTCCACTGAATCATGCTACCTTACCTATTTTATATTTTTCCAAGTTTTAGCCTATATTCTTCAAACTATAGTTTCTAGCCTTACCTAATTTTTACCTTCCCTAACTGTTGTTGTTTTGTTTGTTTGTTTGTTTTTACCAAAAAAGGAGGGGTGGGGTAACTGAAAGATATAAATTAAAATAAATTACACACTAAAATTGCTAGGGTCTTATTGCAAAAATTGTGAAGGGTTTACTTGACATACTTAAAGAAATTTAACTCAGTTGATAAATATAATTTGTATTCCCTGATTTAAGCTCCATTCCAAGTTCTCTGAGAAATACAATAATAGTTACTTAGGTAGAAATGTATTCGTAATTGCTTTTCATAATCTTTAGAACAAATGATGCAATTTAACAAGAGTTTGATATCGATTTGTACAATTACATATGGAAAAACACAGAATATAGTTTAACTTTCCTGTTGCAATACAGATAAAAGCATTTACTTTCTTTTTCTTTAAGTATACAATGCAGTTTACTGTCATTGTTGCTTTAAAAATATTTTAAATTCAAATGTTTCAATGAATTTTATGCTGCTATTGAACTCTTATCTGGACTCAAGTTACAATTGTTCTCAGACTTAAGAGCACTGGCAGAGTTCATTTCTTGTTTTCAGTTACTTCAAGAAGCATTGTGTCAGACAGATCCTCTCTAAGGGTTTCACTGAATGGGAGTTCACTTCATTACTGAATGCCCCTCTCGCTAAAGAAATAGTGCTTTAGTGATATAAATTGTGTTCAAAACAATCAACATTTGATGTGACATTCATTTTTAAAAATTATGCAGTAAAGAACAAGTCTATGTACATGTATGAATCAAAATATGACATTTTTTCAAGTTATTGTTTAATGAACATGCTGCTGTTTCAGGGGTTCTAAGCCATTTCTATGTAATACACTCCTTTAGCAGTCTTAAGAAGCCTGTGGACCCCTTCACAGAATGTTCAGTTTTTCAGTTATGTCTGTCTCTTCATGACATTATTTGTGTTTTCTTGGCAAAAATACTTGAGCGGTTTGCCATTTCCTTTTCCAGCTCATTTTGCAGAAGAAGAAACTGAGGTAGACAGTTACATGATTTGCCTAGGATCACACAACCAGTAAGTAGCTGAGGCCAGATTTAACTTAGGAAGAGGAGGCTTTCTGACTTCAGGCCTAGCACTCCATTCACTGCTCCACCTAGCTGCCCTCTTCTCAAAATAATGAAATTAAGTTCATAAAGTAAAATATATAGGGTTACTTAGAAAACCAATTATTTTGAAATATAATTAGCACAATATGTATTTCGAAAATAAGTTCATGGAACCCTCCATCTCAGAACTTGAAACATGCGTTGGGAAATTGAATTTAACTGAACCAGTTGTCAGTTTACAGTTTTGGTTTTGTAGATTTTGTTAAGTGAATGTTATTTAAAATAGAGTAAATTTAGGAATTCTAGCAGGGAAAAAAAGTTTGATGTAGTTAAGAAAGATACTGAGCATTATTTTTACTTCAGAGGAAAAAAAAAGATAAGAAATAGGTTAAATTTAAGACATTGAATTCAACATAAACTTTCTTTAGTGATATATAATTTTCCTATAAGGATGACAATGATATTTAATAAAAACAGTTTTTTCTTTATTTATGTCAACTTTTAACCATTTTATTGATTTTGCAATATGTGTGGTGCCTATTTGAGTTAAAGTTGATTTGGCCTGTTGTTGATTAGAATACAAATAAGATGAGCAGAAATGAAATTATAATTGAAAGGTCCAGAAGACCACTTGATGATTCATAGCTTAGTTATATGGTCTCTTTGTAATGATTTATTCTTATTTGTACTATGAAGCAGTTTCTTTTGCCTAGGAACTCTGCTTCTACAGGTGCAATGGATTTCATAAATCACACGTTGTTATTGTGTGGACATTAAGTAATAAATGTGATTGTTCCACAGTAGTTAAATTCAAAGTCTTTAGAAAGCCATTAATATTTTTCCCATATTTAGCAACGAACAAAATTTTAGTACCTGGGAAGTGTGTTATAGTTAGAACATTAGAAGATGGCGAACAGCAAGCAGCTTTCTCTGTGAACTCCTGGGACCTTCCCTCCGACCCAGACAAAGTGAGCCTTCAAACTGGTTTTGGAGTGAGGGCTCGGCCAAACACTTGGACTACAACGCACTTCTATCAAAAATCTATCTTGAAAGAACTCCGGAAAAGGTTAGCCTCGGGGGAAATCGGCCGCTGGTCACAATCAGACTCCAGCCAGGACGGAAGTCAGGGCTTCGATAGAGGGGTGGATTTTAGGCACCCAGGAAGCCCCTGGGAGACGCCTGGACCACTTTGCTCTGCTTGCGGGCAGGTGCTTTGGCAGATCTGCTTTTGGTAAAGGGTGGATCGAGAGCAGCTGAAAACGTGGTCCTAGTGCGAATCTAGCCCGACCAGCCTCAGACCGGAAGTCAACTCGGCAAACTGCCCCAGGGCAAATACAAATTGTTGCAGTTTTCTCTGCTTTTGACCAATATCCCAACTTTAAATCATGAGCAAGAAGCAGAAGAAAGCTCTTACCATAGAAAGCTTTCACGGGGAAAAAATAGAACAGTCCCCAGATCCTGACATTATGAAAACAATCCCAGATGAAGCCACAAAGGCAGACTTAAGTTGGTCTCCCTTTCAGAAGGCTTACCTGGAAGATTGCATTAAGAATCTCAAAAGAGAGCTAGGAGAAGAATGGGGAAATAAATTGAGATCAGGGCAACAGAAATATCAAAAACTGGAAAATAGGACTGGTGAATTGGAAAAAGAAAACAGTTCACTGAAAAACAAAATTGGTGAATTGGAAAAAAATCACCAATTCACTGGAAAATAAAAATGGTGAACTGAAAAACAAAATTGGTGAATTGGAAAAAGACAACAATTCACTGAAAAATAAAACTGGCAAAATGGAAAAAGAATGCATTGAATCAAGAAATTCAACTGGCCAGCTACAAAAGGAGCTAAAAAGATAACTGAAGGAAATAATACTTTAAAAATTAAAATTCAACAAATAGAAGTAAATGACTCAATAAGACTTCAAGAATCAGTTAAACAAAAACAAAAAAATGAAAAAAAAAATAGTTAGAACATTAGATTAAGCAACAAAGACTTCAACTTTAGTTCTGCTACCCAATCGTTAATTATAAGATCATGGACAAATTGCTTAATTCCTCTGGGCCTCAGTTTTTTCCTTTTAAAGTGAGAAGAGTAGATCAGATTTCTAGGATTTCTTCATTATTCATATTTCGTTTCCCAAAAAAAACCCAAACATATCTTATGCTGAATGATGCTTCAGGCCTCTAATTGAGAAATAATTTGGTTTTTGTTTGTTTGTTTGTTTCAAGATTAATTCAAATTTTCCCTCTTGCTTTTCTTTCTGTGCTCCAGAAAACAAAAAAAGTTGAGCCAAATACTACCCAATGAGTTTACTGGTTTTAAATTTTATAATAGATTTCTTTTAAGTAGGTCTGTAGAATTATTTTGTAGGATACTTGGCTAGATTAAGTATAAGATTTTCTTGAGAAATAATAAAGGCTTCCAGACTGAGATCTTATGTTTGACACCTGTATTTTGACTATCAAATTCTAGCCATAAAGCTTTTTTTATTTTTGATCATTGGGTTCAAACTCCTAAAATGTATTTAAGTTGAAATTCAATTTAATAAGCATTGTGTGCCAGGCACCATGCTAGATGTTGGGGATCTGAAGGCAAAAAATAAAACATCTTTTACCTGCAAGGAAGTTGAGGGAAATGAGAACCTTAACACCACTTTCAGCACTCCATCACTAATGTACAACATTAATTTTATTCTTTCAGAATTTCCAACTCAGATTCCTTCAGAAATCTCAAGAAATTGAAATTCTTTTGGCATTCTATTTTCAATTTGTACACAAGCAAAACCTGGCTTTTTTGTTGTCAATCTCTAATAGAAAAATAGCATGTAGATTTTCTTATGACGCAAATATATTTCCTCACTTCGGAATTGGCAATTCAAAACTCTTGGTTTACCTTAAAATGTTTGTGTTTTGTTTTGTTTTGTTTTTTAATCGCAGGTAGATAAAAACAAGAGTTAGAAAAAGTCAGCAATGTCAACTTGTATTTTGCTTTTGCGGAAATTCTACCAAAAATATTTCCTCTTGTGCAGTAAGTAGTTCTAGAAACTAGTCAATGAGCCTAAAAATTGAAGCCAGTTGGGGGATACTGTACTATTCATGATAACAAGAACATTAAAAATTAACACATTCCATGTTTAAAAATAGAGGCATCCATTTGAGAACTTACACATACATAATGTGCATACATGGATGCACTTTAAGTAGGTTTATTGACTTAGCTTTCTCCAAGCACATGAAAGAAACAAGGTTTTTTTTTTTGTTTGTTTTGTTTTGTTTTGTTTTGGACTTGTTGTACCAATACCAGCAAGTATTTTCTAATTATGACATTATTTGGAAAAGTATTTTGTTTGATAGGAGCCCCCAAACTGATGTTTCAAGAGTAAATGTTTGTTTCGTAGGCAATTCCAAGTGTTGGGTTTCAGCCTTACAAAATAAATGAAGTTATTTAAGATTGGTTAAGAAATCCTAAAATTTTATGGACCTTCTTACAAGGGTATTGTTGGCCAATCTATTTGAAAAATTATACCAGGCATTATAGTGTACCAGGTATTGTGCTAAGCACTGGGGATTCAAAGAAAGGTAAAAAATGCAGATGCTCACTAATGATGGCAGAAACGTGAACATCTATGTACATACAAAGTTAATAGAAGGTAATCTCAGAGAGAAGATACTAACTATGGGGGTAGGGGTGCAGGGCAGGAGGGGACTAGGAAAGTTAACTTGCAGATGTTGAGATTTGAGCTGTTTTGCTTACACCTTGGGTTCATATTCTTTCTTGGGTGAAGCCAGTAATTCTCCTCTGATTTTCAGTGTTTTCTTAGTAGAAATCTTGGTTAAATCGTGTTTAGACAGTAAGATGGTTTCAGTGTTTTGAAAATGTTTTTGTTAAGGCCATTTTTTGCTTTAAAAGTTTGGTTGAAGACCAGTATAGATTTTACCTTAAGGAGTTTACTGAAAAATTCAGTTGTTTTATTTGTGTTTATTCTGTAAGAGTAGTGTGGTAATCAGTAAGAATCTGGAAACATGTATTTAGAGATTGATGCTTGTAAAAGGTACCATAATGAAACATGGGTGTTCAGATGTAAAAATTGACTGACAGCTCTCCTTGTAGGCATGCTAGTAACAATAAAGTCTCAAAAGTTCAACATCAAAGAGATCCCAGCTTACTTTTCAACTGACTTGCACATCAAAGAGCAAGAATGAGACAAAAGAAACTGTATTGAGATACATGACTGCTTTATAGCTAGGTCCCCATGGAATCATAGACAACTCCTATTATACACGCAGAATAATTTTTGTGCATCATTTTCATTACATAAATGACCAGGAGCAGGAAAATGGAGTAAACCATAGCTGCCATGGCTCACTCAAATTTTTGTTTTGATTAAGAAAAACAGAAATATCTGATTTTCTTGAATTTCTTGTCACATTGCCAATTATAACCTAAGATAATGCAATATAGGGAGAAATTCACCTAGAAAATGTATGTTTATGTGGAAAGGCACATTGGATACAAATACATTTTTCTTAATTGCACATATTTTCCTAGGTTTCCAGAGTATGGGAATCGAGCTTGTTGTTTGTTTTTTCCTCCTCCCCTCTCCCCTTTGTGGGTGGATTTTTGCTGAATCAGACTTAACAGGTGTGTGGGTGCTTGATAAAGTTTAGACCTGCAGTACCGGCTCCTAAATTAATCACTCTCTCAGCTCTAGCTCTCATTTTAAGTGTCTCAATGCCATATGTAAAACAGAATGATTTTCTCATGGTTTGGCTTTCTTGTTTCTTCTGTGGTATTAGATAGTGAATAATGTAAACCAAGTGAGTATGATAGGTAATCTGAAAAATCTACTGTTGTTTTTGTGTATCATTTAACATTCAGAGTTCTAATTAGCATGTTCTTGAATGGTTATAATTTTCTATGAAATGATTAATAAATGCAGAGCTGATGTTTAATCATGTTGGAGAGACCTAATAAATAGTCATATCATTTGATGGAATACTGTCCTGAAAAAAAGCATATATTAGTAAAGTAAGAAAATTAGCTTTTGGGAACTTAACTTGGAAAGTAAAAAACTATTAGAGTTTATGTAGATATTACAGATTGGAAATCACAAGATGTTTTTGAGGGTGATTAATTTACATAAAAGTGAATTAGAGTATGTAATTATTTCCCAAGATCATTTATTGTAAGGGCTATAATAAGAGAATCCCAAAAGAAAAAGATGCATTTGAAGGAGCCAGGACAAGATTTTCTTTGGAGAAGTAATTGATGATAATGATAAAAGACTGGTATTTAGTATGGGTACCTAGCATTGGGAAGACCATTAATAAATATTTATTGATAGATTGATTAAGAAAGTTGCAAGTTGATTTTTTTTTCTGCTCTGGGACTATCTTAAGACCATCTCCTATGTTATAAAGGATTTGCAGTGTTGTGGGACATATTTTTACTAACTCACAGGTGCTTGAAATATTGAAATACATTCATGTTATTCATCCATTTGTCCAATTGTTTTTTAGAGTATATTTCTTAGGAAGGAACAAATGATAGTTAAATCAGTGACAAACTATCAAACTGCAATTTTCTCTTTCCTAAAAAACTAACTTTTACTGACCTACCACTGTAGAATCTCCCCTCCTTTTTTTTGGAGGAGGAGAGACCGGAATAAATTTAATCTTCTTTTCTTCAGCCACCTGAGGGCACAAACACTGAGCAGATTACCAAAGTGTTTAGATTTATCCAGGCACCTGTTCTATATGGGTTATCCTGAGGGAAGTGTTCAGAAGGCTTATGTGATTTTGTGGCAATACATAAAGTAACAACAAAATACAAAAAAAACAGATTGATAGCCAGATCAATTAGATTATTCATAATTTAAATGCTAAATTGAAACAATTTTTAAGCATTTGTGATTCTGAAGGGGAAGAATAGTCATTTTCTTTCAGTTCTCTTACTCTTTAGAGGGAATAGATTTTGAGTACTGAACTATTGTTTCTGGCATGTTTTTGAGGATTTTTATTTCCTTTCTCTTTATGCAAACTAGAGTATAATATCAAAGCATGGTTTACAAAGGCTTTGTGATTTGGCCAGGAATATTCTACAAATAATTTTTTTCTATCCTGTCTTGATCAAAAGAACAGTAGACCAAGCCAACAGGAAAGAATCCCCTTTGGTGATGACTTCTATCTTGTAAAAATATTTTACAGAGTAGCAGAATTTCTAGAACTGTCCATTTCCTTCTTCAGGTTAAAACTATTGTCATTGATCAATCAATCAACAAGCATTTGTTATGGATTATATATGTAGCAAGTACTAATGTACTACTATGTAGCAAGTAATAATGGTGGCTTGGGGAAATTTTTACTATGTGGATCTAAATAGATCCAATAATTCTGGAAGATCTATGCCCTTTCATTTGGTTTGTATCATCTTCCAAAATTCAGTCACAGAGGGGAAGATGACACTAAATGTTCTTCTCCTTGACCCCAGATTGGAACTCAACAAATAATAATAATGACCCAATTTAAATGAGAAGGATAAATACCAAGGGCTAAATTTCTTTAGACTACTTTATTTCATGCCAACTGTTTAACACAGATTTCTGTTATAATCATTAAACATATTAAAGGTCTATTCCTTTCCATGTTCAGGATCATTATAAAAATAACATGATTGGGAAACATCGTCCATCTTAGATCATATAATAAGCACTTTCCTTAGCATTCAGAAATTTATGTCTTCTTTCATCACCAGTTCTTTTCATTAACATCAGATATCAACATCAACTGAGAAAGAAAATTCTGAGCTATAAGTTGCTTCTTATGTCTTATCAAAATGTTTAATTGAGCCAAACCAGTTTGATATATCTTAGCTTACTACTTACTACCTTTTATCCCTAATTCTTCTTTAAAGTTTCTTTTTCTTTTCTTTCTTCCTTTCTTTCATTTGTTTTTTTTTTTTTGCAAGGCAGTTGAAGTTAAGTGACTTGCCAAGAATCACATGGCTAGTAATTGTTAAGTGTCTGAGGTCAGGTCTTCCTGACTTCAGGGCCAGTACTCTATCCACTGCACCCTCTAGTTGCACTGATCCCCCATTAAAACAAATAAGGAAGTTATTGTGGCTTAAGTCAGTCCAGAAATATCTTGGGATATCTGGTTTTTAACACTATTTTATTTGCTAACCAAAAATAGATTGAAATAAATCTGTAAATAGTTACTATCTCATTTCTTTAGTGGATACAATAATATTTGTGACACTGGGTAGGAATAAATCTTAAAGTTCCAGAATCCCTCTGATGCCAGAATTTAGGGAGACAAGCAATCTAGTATTGTAGAAAGACTGTTGAATGTGGAGTCAGTAAACCTAACTTTGAATATGTCTCTTAGAAGATTTGGGATCTAAGCGGGTAGCTAAGTGGGAAAGCGGTTAGAGTGCCAGGCTTGGAGTAAGGAAAAATTGAATTCACATCCTGCCTCAGCTCTCTGTTATCTGTGACCCTCTGAGCCAGTTATTTAGTTTTCCTTGGCCTTGGTTTCTCATCTATAAAATATCTAATATACCTAATAGAGTGGGTGTAAGGATCAAATGAGATCATATATTCAAAAGGACTTCAAAAATCTTTAAATGATATTAGCATTTTCTAGTCTTAGTTTCCTCATCTGTAAACTAGAGATAAAACTACTATTTCCTACTTAACAGGGTTATTGTAAAGGTCAAATAAGATAGTGTAGATATTAAGTAACCCTACAAATTAAATTTTAAAACTGCCTGTATTTAATGTTGAGACTCACGATGAGTTCTTCATATTCCTTTTAGATGTTTACAAAAATAAAAAAATATATACTGCTTTATAAAAAAGTAAATATTCATCTTAAGTTAGGTACACAAATCCCACCTTGCTATACTAAATTTACTTTCTACAAATTTAAAAGTTAAAAATGTTTTTAGAGATAAGAAAGTTTAAAGCTTCAAAATGAGATTGAGAGAATGTTAGATTTTGTTAGCAAATGTTAGAGAAAGTAAGTTTCCCAGCACAATGGTAGACTCCTTGTGGTGAATTATGGGAAGACTTGCACAAAACATTTTAGCAAGGGCGGACTGGTTGTGGTCCAAATCATAGGGAGAAATGATCACAGTGATGAAATTACAGATCCATTTGAGTAAATTACTTTGAGACTTCAACTTTTTGGTAGTTGGGAATAGAATGTTAGTGCCTAGAGGATGTATGCTTATCTGTGAAATTATCCCTGAAGATAACATTGAAAAGTACCTGTGGTTAATTAATTTCAGTGACCAGTTTTAGTCTGAGAGAACAAATGGTCAACACATCCTCCCTTTGCATGGAATTACAGGTAAACCATGCTGTAAGCTCCTTAGGAGGCAGGATCTGTTTTTTCATTCTTGATTTTGTACATTCAGAAAATCCCAACACAATGTCTTAAAGATAGGAAGTTCTTAATAAAATATTTCATTAAATTTCATAAGCTAATGTGCATGTTTTTCATTTTCTGGTGTCTTGTTATTAAGAGCACTATGGCAAATAAAAAAATTTATATCTGAAGTTTTAAATTCTTTAATAATGTTTTTTGATCTAAGAACAGCAGACTTTATAAAAACCACTGAAGAGAAGCTTAACTTTGCTCCCTTCTCCCCAATTCCAAACAAGCCACACTGTCCAGTATTTAAAATATTTCTCAGAGGTTTTATAAATTATTTACTTCATTTTACCATTGTAAAAATATTTACTTTTCTGATTCATTCCTTTACACTATTGCCATAATGTCTACAAAGTCCAGTCTGTTATAATAATTTCTTCTTACTTGTTTGGGCAAATAAGAGAGTTTTATTTGCCCCACTTAAAAATGGATACTTAACTTTTTATAAAGTTGTATTTTTTATTTATCTAATCATCTAAATGAGATATGATGAATTCAAAGTGAGTCTCAACATTATACAGTTATGTTTTTGAATTCTGTTTTTTAGGAGACAGAGAAAGTAGAATAACATCAAGAAAAATTTGAATCCTTTTAAAATGATAGGAAATACTTCTGAAATCCAAATCCAACTCCTTTACTTGGCAGAGGAAAAAACTGAGGCCTTGGAGACATTGTAATTTGCTGACAGGTGGTAGGGCTAATAAGTAACCAGAGTTGGGAGTTCAGATCATGCTTTATTATTAAAAATCTATTGGACTTTTTGTTTACTATGCTATTGTCTCCTCTTCAGAACTTAACTGTCCTATGTCTCATATGGACATAGGACAGTTAGAAGACAGAATTGGCTTCCTGTTTTTTCTCTATTTTCAATCTGTTTCTCCTAACACAAAATTTGATTGTTCAAAATTCAGATTCTTCAGAAGCCATCAAATATTAAGCTTTACTACGTTAGATACTGTGCTAAGCTAGGGATACAAAGAAGACAAAGTATAGGTTCTGTTCTCACAGATCCCACAGAGTTTGGAAAGATAAACATGCAAGCAAACATTTATGTACAAACTATATTCATGGTAAAATGGAGGCAATCAGCAAAGAGAAAGCACTGTCTTTGGGAGAGGAGGATCTAGAGGATCTTCAAAAGTATCTTGTAAAAGGTGGGATTTTTTTTTGTGACTTGAAGAATTCAGGAAACTGGGAGGCAAAGACTAGGAAGAAGAGAATTCCAAGCAAGAGGAATACTGGAGTAAAGATGAAAAAAAGAAGTAAGACCAGTGTTACTGGATCATAGTGCATTGAGGGGAGAGTATGGTGTGAGAAGACTGGAAGGGTTGATGGGGCAGGTTATGAAAGGCTTTGAACTGCGTATAGATGGTTTTATATTTGATCTTGGAGTTCATAGGGAAGCATTAGAGTTTATTGAATGTTTGGAAGGGAGGAGATAGGGAAGATGACATGGCATCTTGTTTTCATAACAAAGATAAATACTTTTTCCCTCCTATTTTCTGTCATCTTTTTAAAACTTGGCTTGGGTGTTTTTTTCTTGTTGGTTTTTTTTATTTTTTTTATGTTCAAATCTTCCTCTAGATATGGAGCATATGGTATAAGATGTGGTTCTAAATCATTTCCCCACCAGATTGTTAACTAGTTTCCAAGTACATTTGTTTAATGAATCCTTTCTCTAATTTTTAAAATTTTCAGTTTTTATTTTGTAGACATCTAGGTGACTCTTTAGTTCCTCATTTTTTTTCCTGTATCAGAAAAGTTTAATCATAACTGCTTTGTAATGTTTTAAAGTCTAGGCTTGTAAGACCACCTTCTTTAGTTGTATTTTTTTTCTCCAGTGTGACTCTTAGGCTAAAATTTTAATATAGGATAATAGCTTGATGTATTTACTCTGAAATGTTTGCATTTTAAATGGGGTTCTTTAATCCACAAATGAATAACTTAAATAGAATTCTTGTGCCTTCATAGCTTGGGCAAGAGGATGTTTTAGAGGAAGGTTAAGAACAAGCTACTTAAAGTAGCTTATACTAACTGTTGGTCCAAGTGCGTGTGTGTATGTGTGTGTGTGTGTGTATATATATATGTGCATATATATACACACATATATATTTGTATATATGTATATGTATATACACACACACACACATACATGCACACACACATATACAGGGAGAGAGAGCAAGAAAAAGAGAACTACTATCATTCCGGTTACCCAAACTCACAATCTTGATGTCATTTCAGACTTCTTACTCCCATTCCCAATCTTTAATATCCATTCTCTTTCAAAGACTTGTCAATTCTACCATAATTATCACATCTTCTGTATGTAACCCCTTTTCTGCTCTGACCCTTTAACGACCCTTATGCAGGCCCTCATTATCTCCCACTTGGACTATTTCAGTAGCTTTTTGTTTGATCTCCTTTCTTTCTCAAGTCTCCCCATTCTAATCCATCTTCTACTCAGCTATCAGATTCTCCTCCCTAAGCACAAGTCTAATCATATCATCTCCCTATTCAATAAACATCAGTGGATTCTATAAATCCTCTGACTTTTAAACCCCTTCATAAATTGCCCCTATCCTACTTTTTATTGGTTGTCTGTAGTGTTCTCCCTCCTCATCTTTACCTCCTAGATTTTCTGGCTTCCTTCAAGTCTTAATTAAAACTAAACAAGTTTTCCTCAATCCCATTTAATTACAATGCTTTCCTTTTATGGATTACTTCCATTTAGCCTGTACACAGTTTGTTGGCACATAGTTGTTTGCATATTGTTTCTTATTAAATTGTGAGCTCCTTAGAACCAAGACTCCTCTTTTGTCTTTTTTTTCCTATCTCTGACACATAGTAGGCATATAAGAAATGTTTATTGACTGACCAGATAACAAAATTGTATGTAGTTAGGGGCCCTTTTTGAAATTTTGAATGGGGAACACATGTTCTGACCAGGTCTTTCCTTTTCCTCTTCCTTAAAAAAAAAGTCATCAATGATTCCTAATGCCTCCAGAATAAAATACAAAATTCTTAGCCTTTCAAGATTCTCAGTAATCTGGCTCGCTCCCAACTGTTCTTTGTATACCCTTGCAGGTTTATGTGATATAAATTTGGGTGTCTATACTCCTCCTCTGATTCAGTCAGGCTATCTTGTTAGTTGTTCCTTGTATATTCTAGCCCATTTCCCACCCCATGCCTTTGCACAGGAATATGAAATGTGGTGATATTCAGTTGTTTTTCAGTTTTCATTTCCAACCCTTCATGTCCCCATTTGGGGTTTTCTTGGCAGAAATATAACAATGGTTTGCCATTTCCTCCTCTGGTTCATTTTACAGGTAAAGAAACTGAAGCAAATACTGTTAAGTCACTTGCCCAGTATTTTTTGATTTGAATCTTCCTGACTTCAGACCTTAGCATTCTGTCCACTGCACCAGTGTACTCTCTTCTTAAATAAACTTCATGGAATTCTTCTTCCTTTCTCTTTCTCCCCAGCGTAGTTAATACTCTTTCCTTCATGAAGCTATATTATATTACTTTGGCTATACCTATCTGTGTATTTGTTGTAATATTCCTTCTCATCACCCAACCCCACAATGCAAGGATCTAAGGTCCTTAAAGTCAGAGATAATTTCATTTTCATCTGTATTCTATTCATCTTGCATAGTAAGTACTTATAAATATTTGTTAAAGCTTGATAGATCAAGACTACCATCTTCTCACTCAGTTCCCACAGTCCTCTCTCTAGATGTATATGACTATCTTCATCGATGAACAATAGGAACTGGTTTGAATCACATCATTGTTGAAGAGAACCATGTCCATCAGAATTGATCATCGTATAGTCTTGTTGCTGTGTATAATGATCTCCTGGTTCTGCTGATTTCACTCAGCATCAGTTCCTATAGGTCTCTCCAGGCCTCTCTGAAATCCTCCTGTTGGTCATTTCTTACAGAACAATAATATTCCATAACATTCATATACCATAATTTATTCAGCCATTCTCCAATTGATGGGCATCCTTTCAATTTCCAGTTTCTTGCCACTACAAAAAGGGCTGCCACAAACATTTTTGCACATGTGGGTCCCTTTCCCTCCTTTAAAATCTCTTTGGGATATAGGCCCAGTAGAAACACTGCTGGGTCAAATGGTATGCATAGTTTGATAACTTTTTGAGCATAGTTCCAAATTGCTCTCCAGAATGGTTGGATCCGTTCACAGTTCCACCAACAATGTATCAGTGTCTCAGTTTTCCCATATCCCCTCCAACAGTTATCATTATCATTTCCTGTCATTTTAGCCAATCTGACAGGTGTGTAGTGGTATCTCAGAGTTGTCTTAATTTGCATTTCTCTGATCAATAGTGACTTGGAGCACCTTTTCATGTGACCAGAAATAGTTTCAATTTCTTCCTCTGAAAATTGTCTGTTCATATCTTTTGACCATTTATCCATTGGAGAATGGCTTGAATTCTTATATATTTGAGTCAATTCTCGATATATTTTAGAAATGAGGCCTTTATCAGAACCTTTGGATGTGAAAATATTTTCCCAGTTTACTGCTATCCTTCTAATCTTGTCTGCATTCATTTTGTTTGTACAAAAACTTTTTAACTTGATATAGTCAAACTTATCTATTTTGTGATTAATGATGACCTCTAGTTCTTCTTTGGTCACAAATTCCTTCCCCCTCCACAGGTCTGAGAGGTAAACCATCCTACATTGTTCTAATTTGTTTATAATATCATTCTTTATACCTAGATCATGAATCCATTTTGACCTTATCTTGGTATATGGTGTTAGGTGTGGGTCAATGCCTAATTTCTTCCATACTAGTTTCCAATTATCCCAGCAGTTTTTGTCAAATAGTGAATTTTTATCCCAAAAACTGGGGTCTTTGGGTTTATCCAACACTAGATTACTATTGTCATTGAGTATTTTGTCCTGTGAACCTAACCTATTCCACTGATCCACTACTCTGTTTCTTATCCAGTACCAAATGGTTTTGGTGACCACTGCTTTATAATATAGTTTTAGATCTGGTGCAGCTAGGCCACCCTCATTTGCATTTTTTTTCATTAATTCCCTTGAAATTCTTGACCTTTTGTTTTTCCAGATAAATTTTGATGTTATTTTTTCTAGGTCAGTTAAATAATTTCTTGGGAGTTTAATTGGTATAGCACTAAATAGATAGATTAGTTTAGGTAGTATTGCCATCTTTATTATATTTGCTTGACCTATCCAAGAGCACTTGATGTTTTTCCAATTGTTTAGATCTGATTTTATTTGTGTGGAGAGTGTTTTGTAGTTTTGCTCATATAGATCCTGACTTTCCCTTGGCAGATATATTCCCAAATATTTTATACTATCGATAGTTATTTTGAATGGAATTTTTCTTTGTATCTCTTGCTGTTGCATTTTGTTGGTGATGTATAAAAATGCTGATGATTTATGTGGATTTATTTTGTATCCTGCAACTTTGCTAAAGTTGTGGATTAATTCTAATAATTTTTTAGTTGATTCTCTAGGGTTCTCTAAGTAGACCATCATATCATCTGCAAAGTTGATTCATCAGAGTTGATTCATCACAGTGGATATCTGAGTGCGGATCACCACACAGCATTTTAATGCTTTTTGTGAATATCTCCATGCATTTTGTTTTCCTTCTTAGGTTGTTTTTTTTTCTTCTTCTCTTTCTAGATCTGATGTTTCTTATGCAGTAAGATACTGTATAGATATGTATACATATATTGTATTTGTCACATAATTTATCCTATTTAGCATGTATTAGATTACCTGTCATCTAGCCCGGGGGGGCGGGGGGAAGGAGGGGAAAAGCTTGGGGAAAAAAAGTTTTTGCAAAGGTCAATGTAGAAAAATCACTCATGTGTTTTGTAAATAAAAAGCTTTATTTTAAAAAAAAAAAGATGTTCTGGGGCCTATAACAATTCATGAATTAAATTGGTCCTTCTCAAGGAAGGCCACAGACCTCTGTGTCTAGGTAGGCAGCCAAGTGGTACAGTAGGCAGAGACATTGTTGAATTTGGAATTAAGAAAACTTCAATTTAAATTCTGCCTCAGACATTTACAGATCGTGTGTTTCCTAAGTTTCCTTATCTATAAAATGGAAGTAATAATAGCACTTATTTCAAAGGGTTGTTGTAAGGATCAGAGGAGATAGTTTGTGTAAAGTACAATGAAAATGAGCTATTATTATCCATGACAATGCTTGTGCTTCTTATTTCAGAAAAAATAAAAAACTTTTGACATTTGATTAAAACTAAAAAAAAAAAAAGACTACCATCTTCTTTTTATATATGAAACTGAAGAATAGTGAGCGGGAAATGTTTTTCCCAGAGTTACCCAGGTAATAAGACCCAAACATAAGATTCCATCTGATGTCCTCTCAACTATAAATCAAAGGTGTTTGTGATTAGGCCATGTTGCCTAACTCAGAATCATTAAAATAGATAGTTTTTATATATAGGAGTATCTTTTTTCAAGATTGTGTTGATAAGAGCAAAGGTTTATTTGCTGGTATTTAGATTTATATTGTTCTGTATGTAACATTGACTATGAATAAAGCATCATCCTACCAGAATCCTTTTTGCACCTTACTCATTACAAACCAAATCAATCACTTCATTGTGATGCTGCTGAGATGATTGGGGCAGTCGTTTATGCTGCCAGGAGAAGGGAAAACGAGTTTTTCTAGTGCCATAGACCATTCAGTCACAGTTCTCACAGAAGGACGGAGGAGTGTCTCTTTGATACAGAAACCCTGTGGTCCTGTTGGTGCTACAAGCGAACATTTAAATTAAAGGCTGTAGTCAGCTTTCAAGTATTGACTATTGAGGCAAAAAGCTGAACCTACATTCATGCATTTACTCAAGCTTGTTAAAATAAAAATATGCTCTCAGCTGGGCTAATGTCACAGCTAGTATAATTATTATATTGAAGAGTGCCGTTTGAATTTGAGTTAGTGTAGCATGTATTTATTTAAAGATAGGGTTGGTAATTTAATTTTCCTTAGTAAGCATTTATACTTCCCAGACAGAGAGGTAAACAATATTCACTGTTCTCTATTAATTGTTGCCTTCTCTTAGTAGTAAACCAAATAATTTGTTAAACTTCATACAAGTCAAAAACCTTTGTGAATTTAGAATTTAAGCTTCTTGTGGGGAGGAAATGTTTTTGTATTTACTTATCCAGTACCTCTAGCATGGAGCCCTGGTGTCAAGTGAGCATTTTACTAAATGTTTGTCAGTTGAGGGGCTGACAGAAAAAACTCAGATTCTGTACTTTCTGATCTCCTGGATGACCAGAATGTTCTCCTTTACTTTCAAAAGCTTCCAGCTTTCTTGGGCACATTTAGGTCCTGTATACCTATCCTAACCCCTCTTCTTGAAGCTGGGTTTCCAGAATTATTACTTTGATGAATCCATGGTTTTATCAGTGTTATTATTCCCACCAGTGAAACTCTTCTTAACCATATACCATGCAGTTCTTACTTTTATCTTTCCATAATTTCTCCAAAGAGAAATCATTCAAAGAAGTTTCTCCAAAATGGGTTTTTAAACCTACATAAAATATGAAATTTTAGAAATGTAAAGTAGTAACTTCAGCCAGAGATAGTGTATTCTGTATTTTTTTTTAGGCTTGGGCCTACAAAAAAACAATTTTATCTCATATTAATCTATATCCAAGCCATTTCTACCTTGGAGGCAGATGTCAAAACTGGCATAGTACCCCATGCTTTCTAACATGACTGGCTTAGTATGCCCTCTGATCTTTGCTTCAAGGTTGCATTTATGGGAATCCACAGCAGGGGAAAAAATCACACATAACTAACTACACAATACTGAGTTAACATTCCAGAATTTTTTTTAGTAATAAGTTACTTTCCTATTCCTTCTGGAATATTGTCCTAACTCCAGAAAATAAACAAAGGTATCTTCCTTCCATTGATACCTAATTCTTTCTCTATGAAGAAGGATGGCTTAGCCCACTAGCCATTTCATGACTGGTACAGAAGTTAACTAGCTGCCTTTTGAATCTATAACCAGAACACTTCTAAGTGTTGGTGAGGCAATGATGTAAACAAGACAATAGTAATTTGGGGGGGGAAAGTTTCAATGAGACCATTAAACCATTTCCTTAAGAAAATCTTTTTGTCCAGAGGACTTTCCCAAGGATTTTGGACAAGTCTTTAGAGGAAAGTATGACTTGTTATTATTTCTTTTCTAAAAATAATCTTCCAACTCTGAAGTACTACTACACACCTCTCAAATTGGCTAAGATCACATGAAAAGATAATGATAAATGTTGGAGGGAATGTGGGAAAACTAGAACACTACTACATAGTTGGTGGAGTTGTGAATTGATCCAACCATTCTGGGGAGCAATTTGGAACTGTGCCCAAAAGGCTATCAAACTGTACAAACCCTTTGAAGCAACGTCTCTCTACTAGGTTTGTATCCCAAAGACATCATAAAAAAGGGGAAATGATCCACATGTGCAAACATGCTTATAGCAACTCTTTTTGTGATGGTAAGGAACTAGAAACTGAGTGGATACCCATCAGTTGGGGAATGGCTGAATAAGTTATGGTGTACAAATGTAATAGATTATTATTGTTCTATAAGAAATAATCAACAGGATGATTTCAGAAAGGTCTGGAGAGACTTAGATGAACTGATGCTAAGTGAAGTGAATAGAACCAAGAGAACATTGTATACAGCAACAAGACTATGTAATGATTAACTCTGGACTCTTTTCAACAATGAGATGATTCAATCCAATTCCAATAGACTTGTGATGGAAAGAGCCATCTGCATCTAAAAAGAGATCCATGGGGACTAAAGAATTACAACATAGTATTATTACTTTTTTTATTTGCTTGCTTTTTTTTCTTTCTTATTTTTTTTCCTTTTTTGATCTGATTTATCTTGTGCAGATAAATGTGGAAATATGTTTAGAAGAATTGCATATTTAACCTATATTGGATTGCTTGCCGTTTTGGGGGGAAGAGGAAGGGAAGGGAAAAATTTTGGAACACAAGATTTTGCAAGGGTGAATGTTGAAAACTATCTTTGTGTGTGTTTTGAAAATAAAAAGCTATTTTAAAAGTCTTCAATTTATTTTTATTTCTAACAGTTTTTTTTTTTTGATTTTGAGTTCTAAATTTCCTTTTTCCAACTCCTTCAGATACCTACTGAGAAGGCAAGTTATATAATATTAGTTGTATGTATGAAATCATACAAAATATTTCCATATTAGTTATATTTCAAAAAAAGCAAGACAAAGTGATAAATTAGACATCAATTTATACTCAGAGTCCATTAGTGATCTCTCTGGAGATGGATAGCATATTTTTCATCATGACCTATTTGAATTTGTCGTGGATCATTGTATTAAGAGCAGCCAAGTCTTCCACAGTTAATCATCATTACAATATTGCTGTTACTATGCACAATGATTTCCTAGTTCTTAATTCTTTGCATCACTTTATGTATCTTATCATTTTTTCCTAAAATCATTCCCATTGTCATGTCCCACAACACAATTACATGTCATAATTTGTTCAGCTATTCCCCAATTGATGAATATCCCTTCAATCTCCAATTCTTTGCTACCATAAAAAGAGCTGCTATAGATATTCTTGTAGGTAGGGGCCCCCCCTTTTTTTCTCTTTGATCTATTTGAGATAAAGACCTAGTAGTGTAGGGTTGGGCTAATTTACTACTCCACCAATAATTTGTTAGTAAACCTACTCTCTCCTCATTCCCTCCAATATTTGTTATTTCTGATAAATGTGAGGTTGTACTTCAGAGTTGTTTTAATTTCTTTCTCTAATCACTAGTGGTTTAGAGCATTTTTTTTTATATAACTATGTAGTTTTGATTTCTTCTTCTGAAAAATATTTTTAATCCCTTCTAACAATTGGGAAATGGCTCTTATTTTTATAAATTTGACCCAGTTCTGTACTCAGTATATATTTGAGAAATAAGGTCTTTATCAGAGAAACTTGCTGTAAAATTTTGATATTTCATTGTCTTGTGGTACCTTTTAGCAAAATGCATTTTCCCTGATTATTTCTCTTAATTTTATCTATTTTTGCTTTTCCTTTGTCTGAAATCACGATTACTATCCCTGCCTATTTTTAGTTTCTGCTGTAGTCCTTTATTTTGACTCTCTATGTATCTTTTTGTTTTAAATATATCTCTTGTAAACAACATATTGTTGGATTCTGATTTCTAATCTATCTGTTATCCATTGCTGTTCTGTGGGTGAGTTCACTCCATTCACATTTATAGTTATGATAACTAACTGTATGTTTTTTTTTTCTGCCATCCCATTTTCTTCTGTTTTTTTTTCTCTTTTTTTAATCATATTCCTCATCAAAAGTCTATTTTGTTTCTAACCATTCCCTCCCTTAATCTGCCTTCCCTTTTACCATCCCTCCTTTTTCTCTTATCTCCTTCTCCTAATTCTCTTTTGGGTAACTTACCTTTCTGTACACAACTGAGTGTTTGTGTACATATATATATATATTTATATTTATATATATATGTATATGTATATATAGCCTTCTTTGAACCAATTCCAATGAGAGTGAGGTCCAAGCATTGCTTGCCATCCCTCTATTTTCCTCTCTAAAAGTTCTTCTTTGCACACCTCTTTTATGTGTTAATATATTCCCCATTCTACCTCTCCCTTCCCCCTCCTTCTAGTGCATCCCTCATTCTTATCCCTTCATGTTTTTAGAGATAATTCCACATAATCAATTTACATCCATGTCCTCTGTCTATGTAAATTCTTTTAACTGCTTTAGTAAGGATAAATAAGTTACATGTATTGTCTTCCCATAGGAATATAACTAGTTTAACCTTCTTGAGACCCTCTTTCATGTTTACCTTTTTATGTGTCTCTTGAATCTTGTATTTGAAAGTTAAATTTTCTATTCACTTCTGGTCTTTTCATTAGGAATGCTTGAAAGTGTTCTATTTCATTGAATGTTAATTTCTCCCCTTGAAGGATTATACTTAATTTTGCTGGCTAGGTTATTCTTGGTTGTAATCCTAGCTTCTTTGTCTTCTTGAATATCATATTCTCAGTCCTCTGCTTGTTTATATGGAAGCTGCTAAATCTTATGATCTTTGAATATGTTAAAGTTGGGCTCTGTTCATCTGGTGATGGGGATGCATTGTCTTGAGCTTCAGACTTTTTTGTGCTGTTTTCAGAGCCACTTCTGGAGATCTGCAAATTTTTGGTGCCTTCAAGATACTGTGATATGGTGAGACGGTGAGAAGTCTAGAGTCTGTACTCTGAACTTTACCCATGAATGGTGCATATGGACAAGTTGCCAATTAATGCCAACTATACCAAGTGTCAGCAAAGGGTTCCCTGTTAGCTCTTTGTGACCAATTGTCTGAATCCTTTACTATGTCTCTAGAATTAGAATTCTTAAAGTCGCAGCTGCCATTGCTCTGCGTGCAGGGGTTCAGGACAGATCTTGACTCTCTGTCACAACTTTTCCTCCTGACCTTTTTTTTAAAGGTGGAAAAATATCTTACCTGAGCTTTTGTTGGCTCCAAAATTTGATTTGAGGAATTATTTTAAAGTTCTTTAGAGGGGAATGTTGAAAAAATTCAACTGGGTTGGTTTTCATGCTCTATCTTGACTTCTTTGTGATTTTTTTTGATATTTCTAAAAGTATTTAAAAGGAAGACTTTAAATGTGTTTCTATTGTGGGATCAAATCAAGAAAAGTATTTCATCCAATAAATTTCCCACACTTCCTGCCACCTATTTGTACTCTCTAAATCAGTAGTTTTCTACTATTGATTGACATTATTTCTCAGACTCTAAATTCTATATCTTTGGTTTAGTATTATTGATATGTTTATTAAAACCTACATAATACTGTGATTTAACTGCAAAAGTGAACAGGAAAAACAAAAAGGAGAAATGGGATGTTCTGACCAGGTAGTCCCGGAAACTAACACTTAGACCATAATTTACTTTGTGTATCAACATAGTCTCCACTTTAATCATGATTCCAGAGATAATTCTTAAGCATTTAATGTAATGGAATCATGCCTGAAACTGAAGGTATTTATTCATTTTGCAGTTTTTAGTAACTAGTACAACTATATATAAGAAATAACTAAAATATTTGTGTTTTCAAAGTGGGAGGAAGTTCAGAGTAGGTAGGAATTAAAATACCAAAGAATAGCTCAAGAATCTCTGGATGTTTCCTTGATTTAATCTCAATGCTCAATAAATAGAGCCACAACCAAAAAATGCTTTAAATATATACTTAGCACAAATATAGAGCATACTAAGAAAGCCAGATCACTTCAAAAAATGTATCCTTATTTGCAAAAGCCCTGTGAGGCAGAGTTACCATTTTTCTTCGCCCAAAATAACAGTAACAGCAAACAACACTCTTGACAATAGAGGACAAAATTTCCATAATGTCTTCAGTTAAGTAATTTTGACAATAATAGCAACAGCAGATTTTAATAAGAAAACAATCCTATATTTTCTACTCAAAATTGAAGGAGAGAAATCAAAAAATTATATCCAAGGCATAGAGAGAAGGATTTTTAGTTATATGGCAAATTTTTAGTTATACAATAATTGTATAATTATGTTTCTTCTAAATGAAAGGATTCTAGATTCCATACCTAGAGTATCAACAGTCAGTAAGCATTTAAGTGCCTACTATGGACCAAACACTATTCTAGGTTCCTGGGGGGAGGAAGAAGAGGGGGAAGGGAATACCAAAAAAAGGCAAAAATTATTCCTGCCCTCTAGCAACTCACAATCTGAGGGGGATTAGAGATAGCATGCCAAACAGCAATAATAAAAAACAAACAAACAAATAAACAAAAAAAGCAAAGCAAAATGTAGACCGGACAAATTAGGGATTATCTCAGAGGGAGTGGACTAAGATTAAAGAAGACTAGGAAAAGTCTCCCTTTGTAAAAATGACTTTAATTGAGATTTGAAGGAAGTTAGTAGACATAGATAAAAAGGAAGATAATTCTAGGCAGAGGCCCATGAGAATTCACTGAGTTGGAAGGTAGAGTGTCTTGTGAAAGGAACAGCTAAGACATCAGTCACTGGGACAAAGTTAACCCCAACCTTCTCTTTTATTTGTGAATTATTCATCCTCATTCTTAAAATGGTCTCTAATGGCATTAACTATTTTTAAAAAAATCTTTGTTTTTGGTGAATTTATTGTTGAGTGAATTTTTCATCACTTCATTAACCCACTTTGTCATTGCATAAAGATGGAGTCTACCACTTAGTTTACTCTTTCCCGATTTTTGCTTTCAGCCTTCACAATGATTGAAAAGAATTATGTAGGAGACGGTGTGTGTGAGTGTGTGTGTGTATGTGTGATAAATTCTCATTTATCTTATGATAAATTGGATAGAATATACTTTCACTGATTCTTTTAAGAGATCAGTTACATAGACTTCTTGAGTCCCTTCATTGTAGAGCAATGATTAGATTCTAAATGCCAGAAAAAGGAAGTGTTAAAATATACTTAACACAGAGGGCTCTTTAATTTGTTTTTAACAATGACATCTTCAACCTATATTTTTAATTTCTAAAAGACCATGGGAAATACTGTGATGCTTTTTGGGTGTATAACCAGCTCTGAGGATTAAACATGTAAATTTGGCCTTATATCATTCAGCATCTGCATGTAAGTAAAAGACACTACTTTCATAAAAACATACTGATTTTTAAACTGCAACTCTTTATTTAAAAAAAATACTTGGATTAATATACATTTAAATTCTTTAAAAAGTAAGAATAGATCTAGCTTTATTACTCAGTAAATCCTAAGAAGCATGTGAAGTATTCCTGCGAGTTGGAACTGCCTTATTCTTACATAAGCAATTGGCCCTCTGCTTTTTTTTCTCTCCCCACCTGCTGGTACTTTTATCACACCCTTTCCATTTACTATCCCTTTTCCAATCCATTCTGTTTCTCCTCATATCTAATGTTTCTGCTTTTTTCCAGGGTCATTCCAACATTATGCCCGACTTAAATGGTTGAGATGTTGTTGTTCTCTTATCTAATTCCTCTTTACTCATTTCTGAAAATGAGAAAAAATCTAGAGATCTCTCATATCCTTTCTACCCCATTGCCTGCAGTTATCATGGTATTTTGCAGGTACTTCAGAAACATTCTATAAATGAAAATAACAATGAATAAATTCTGAGTCCAAGTATTTGTACACTTTCATTAGCTAAGAAAAATTTTTAGAGATCTTAGCTAAAGCTGCTCAATCCACTCTTTCAAAATTATTACTACCATTGCACCTAAATTAAAAGTACAGATGAAGTTTAAAGAATTATTTGGTATTATTTATTCATCTCCCTGTTTTGATGCATTTTTCTTATCCCAGATCACCTTTCCTATCATTTGGTGTAGTTAGTACCTCTTTCATTCATTGCCAGATCATGTAATCTATGCTCTGTGTTTTCTACAGGATCACGCTCTTTGTGTTGTAAAAAGCACTTGTGTCTTGTGGATACTTAACTTGTGATACTGTGACTACATATATGTGCTCATCTTAACTTTTTCTCCATCCTGTGGATAAATTCTCCCAAGTGAACTGAAATAAATACTTTAAGGAGGGAAAAAGCAGATAATAAATCAGACTTTTTAGTAATATTGATTCTTCCACTAAAAAGGAAATTTCAGACTTTTGAGTGAAAGTAAAACGAGTGAGACTTTCCCTTAAGCATTTGAAATAACATTAAAATAAGTATAGTTTGCATGTAGTTAATTATATGAACTTTTATGTTTATGCCTAGATTATAAATTGCTATTCTTTGAACTTGAGGTGGATTTTTAACTGGGTTCTGCATAATTATAATAATCACATGTTTTATTTATATACAGTTGTATCATATAGACATTAACCAATTAATTCTAGATCAAACTGCCTAATAGACTTTCATTGGTATACTATTTTTAGTGTGCCTGTGTGTGTTAATTATAGACTTGTAGTAATAACTTTGCATCATGCTAAGTGCTTTCTTAACAATCCACTAATATTAAGTGACCAAAAATCTTATGGCAGAGTTTGCTTCTAGTTTCAAGCTAGAAGGTAAACTTTATAAATCTGTCAAATCCCTGGCTTGATTCCAAATTCAAAGCATTTTTCTTAAGTGTTTTGAGAGGTTGCTTTGAAGGGGGTGTATGAGCTTTTAAGCTCCTCATTTCATAAAATATCATAATTAGCTATTTTTAAAAGAAAAATATCTGATTATGTTTGAGCTGTGCAGATTGAGAGTTTAGGCTTAATTCACTGTACTGAGCAGTGATTTCAGTATATCATTATAGTATATGCTTTGAGATATTACTCTCAATACAATTAATGGTCAATATGGTATTCTTTTAAATTCATTTTCATTATTAATTTTTAGCTGAATCTGAATTATTCTGGACAGGTCTTTATAGTTGAAGGAGAGTTGGAAGCACTTGAATCTAGACTCAAAGTTGAATTAAAGTAATCATGATAAAATTTAAAGAGGTGTGCATGGTGTCCTTATGGGAATATAGGTGTATATTTATGTATATATTTGGATGTATAAAGAAAACAATGAAATAGGGCTTGTTTATACCTATATGTGTATATACATTTTATTCTAATGTCTCATTTGTGTACATGTGTTTATAAATGTGGAAATCTTGCAGTGATCTTTGCAATATCTTCACAATTCACAGATTGGGAAATACTAGATTAAATGATCATATGATCTTTAAAGTCTTAACATTCTGTGTTCTCATTTACAGTATACAAAGTAGTCTTTCACTCTTAGAATTTCAGCCATTTTGCTTAGAACTAGAATAGATACTATTTCCAGGATGTTTGAATTGCCACTTAAGAAATAAAGCTAATAATGTAAAGGTATAATGACATAAAGAATATTTACAGTGAAGCACAGTTAGTCTGTTAACATGTTAAGTTTTAGTTTGGATATTGACAAGGTCCTCAAATTCTATAATTATTAACCTTTTTATATTTTGTTTTTGTCTTTTTATAAGAATATTTACTTTATATTGAGAAAGTAAATGGCATTAATTCCTCTAATTTTTCCAGGTTTGAATCTGAAAATTAAAATGAAAAGTAAATGTATTAGATATAATGTGATTTAGCAGACTAGAATTATCATTTTCATGCTTCAGTTTGTTACATTGTTATTAAAGCCAAAGTCATCAATTAAAGATCCACAAAGTGGAGCTGTTTGCTGGCCATATTTTTGTATTTTTATTTTGAAATGAAATATTATTCATAAGGACAACCAGGTAAAAGAATGATTCAGTGTAGTTCCTTAAGAAATCATCATACAAAAATTTCCTACATCCATACAACTGGATAAAAACCTCTTCTTAAAAAGGAAGAAGTAAATTTCTTAATTTCATGTAATAGTGTTTTATTGATTACATAATCTTTGCAGTATAGACCCTGGAGGAGAGAAAGTTCCTAAATAAATGTCCTGCTCTTATAGCTTGTGGGTTGGGAAGGGTGGGAGGGAATGGAATTATGACATACTAATATCGATAGCACACAAGTATAGAGAACTACAAAAAATGAGTTATGTTTTAAAGATAAGGAATTGAAATATTTCTGAATTATTTTTTCTTTACATCTTCTCATCATTGCAATAACATAGTTCTATAATTCTTTAACATTTAAAAGGCAAATTTAAATCTTCCATGTTTTGAAACTGATTTCTGAAACAAGAGAATTCAATGAAGATAAGCAAATTCAAGTCCCAAACAGTAGCATTAAAAAATATTGTACATTTCCTTCATTTATTCAGTAAAATTTATTAAGCACCTACTATGTGCCAGGCACCATGCTAAGTGCTAGGGCTACAAAATGACAAAAGATGGTCCCTTCAAGAAACTTACAGTCTTTTAGGGGAAACGATACGTTAATAAATATATATGAAGCAAGCTATATAAAAGATAAAGAAGAAATCATTAAAAGAGAGAAAGTCCTGGAATTGAGAGAGGTTGATGAAGGCTTCCTGTAGAAGATGAGATTTTAATTAGGACTTAAAGGACGTCATGGAGTTCAGTGGTCAGCATAGAGCATTCCAGGCATGGGGACACCCAGAGAAAATGCTAGCAGCTGAGAGGTGGAGTGTTTTATTCATGGAACAGCTAGGAGTCAAGTGTCACTGCATCAAAGAGGATGTGTGAAAGAATAAGGCATTAAAAAACTGGTTTAGAAAAATATGGAAAGACTTGTACTTATGAAAGAAGACATCCAGCTTCAGAAAAACAGAGAACAAACATGTATAGTATGGTCTTAAATAGATATACATGAATTTATTTGTGTATATATGAGTATAAGTATAGATATCTGTGTGTGTGTATGTGTGTTTATCTGTGCTTAATTGTAGTATTATGAGAGGAAGGGAAAGGGGTAAAAAGAATAAAGTAAAAAGTGCACAGCAGAGAATAAAAGAAAACCTAGAGGAGGGAAGTAAAGAAAGGATAGACAGCTCTGAACACAGTGTATAATAATTATTATATAGGCTTTCTTAAAATGGAAATTTATTACTTTATATTTTGAATCCTCTCTTATATTCTGCTGTGCAGATGTTGCTTTTTCTTATTCTATTTTCTATTAAGTTTTAAATAAATAAAAAAATTAAGAAAACTGGAATTGTAGGAGGGGGCTTCGTTATGAAGGACTTGGAATGCCAAAACAGCGTTTTTGTATTTTCTCCTGGAGGCAATAGGAAGTCACTGGAGTTTATTGAGCTGGACAGTTATATAAATCTTGTATTTTAGGGAACTCACTTTAGTGACTAGATAATGCATTGGAATGGCGAGAGATTTGGGGTAAGCAGATCCACCTTTTAGATGTAGCAGTAAACAAGATGTAAGGTGTTGAGGGGTGGCAGAGAATTCAAGAGATATTACAAAAATAAAATTGAAAGGCCTTGGCAACAGTTTGGATTAGGGAAGTTGGGAGAACATAATAAGGAATCCCAGATGACTTCTAGGATTGGGAGGATGGTCCCTAAATAGTTTTAGGGAAGGAGCTGGGGAAGGTTTTAGAGGGAGACATAATGGATTCTGTTTTTTACAAATTAAGTTTCAATTATACACTGGACAAAAATAAAATTAAGTATTAGACATATGATAAATATTAAAAGTGTGTTTGAGGCAAGTTTTGACCCAAGAAATTTTCATATAAACTTTACTATTTTTAATAAGCAACTCTTTTAACATTTATTTTTAAAGTGGATAGTGACTAGAATTCTGATTTCATTGGAAAACTTCCAGAAAAGAAAATGCCCTATATTAATGTAGTTTGGTATTTCTCTGCAACTTAGCATCTTATAGAATTATGTAAAAGGTTAAGGGAAATGGCCAGGACACAGTCAGTATGTCAAAGGGGAGGCTGGAATCCAGGTTTTCCCACTTCCAAGCACTGCAGTCTGTCCAGTATGCCACATTTTGTTCTTGTCCTTCAGTCATTTCAGTCATATCTAACCTTTTGTAACCCCTTTTGGGGTTTTCTTGGCAAAGATACTGGAGTGGTTTACTGTTCCTTCTTCTAGCTTATTTTATGTTGAGGAGATAGGCAAACAGGGCAGATTTGCCTGTGTGACTTGCCACACAGCTGATAAGTGATTGAAACAAGATTTGAACTCAGGGAGATGAGTTTTCCTTACTTCAGGTCTGTCACTCTATCTACTATTGTGCTTCCTAGCAGTCTTGGATGTCACATTGCCTCACCTTAAAATAGATGTGATCCCTTAACATATTACTGAAATACAGTTTAAAATGTTTGAAATCAAACCTTGTTTTAAGAAGGTGGTGAAACATTAAAGCTCAATAGAAAATTGGAGTTTAATCTTGGTATCATGGTAAACACTTTGGAAAACTCCTTTACTAGTTGTAACTTCATACATGAATGTCAGTGAATGGTGTCACAAGGTTTGCTTGTTTTTTTTTCTCTTATTAGACCTATGATTTCATCTGTACATGTACCTCCCAGAGAGGAAATTTCTTTCTCAAAGCAGATTGCTACAACTTAGTGTGCTGATGCATTGCTTAAGTTCTCACTTCTATCAGAATTAGAACTTCAGGTCTTCATGACTCAAATACCAGAACGCTGTCTGCCTTTATTCTGCTTTTGTGACTCTTGTGGAACATCATGGTGAACTTCAACACAAACTCAACTAATTTATGCCTTTTGTTATAAATCATATTTCATTCTCAGAACTAAAATCACCTCAGTCAACTCTTAATTGCCTATAGTGATAAAAGCATTGACAAAGATTTGCCAAGATATTTAATTTTGGAATATGTAACTTTAAGCAGCAGATTTACCCAGCATTACCAACTAGTTGGTTCAATGGGTAGAGTACTAGACCTAAAATCAGGAAGAGACCTCCAAGTTCAAATTCAGCCTCACACACTAATTAGCTTTGTGACCATGGACAAGTCACTTAAATTTTGTCTCACAGTTTTCTCAAAAAACAGGAATGAGCACAGGACCTGGCATACAGTAGATACTTGATAAATGTTTATTGATCGACTATTATAGCACCTACCTACCAGGATGGTTATGAGGATCAAATGAGATTATATTTGTGAAACACTTAGCATGGTGCCTGGCACATAGTAAGTGCTATATAAAATTACTATTTTTAATAATAATAATCTCTAATTTTTCTTAAACTTGCATTCATAAAATTCTAATTTTATAAATTATATTTGTACTAGAAATTAATATAGCTCATTTCTAATAATTTATTTCTAATTATGAGATACTTCTATTATACCACAAGATAATATTTCTTTAGTTAAGATGGTCTTGATGAATAGTAGAATTGAAGCTAGAATATACTGTTGTATGCCTCCCACCTAGAAATTTGTAACAGTTGAATCTTTGATTATTTAAACTCAAGTGGACTTGACCTTGTCTTTCATTACATAATAGTACAAAGTAAGTTACTAAGTTAACTAAAACAGAATGTTCACTTTTCTCTCCCTTCCTGTCACGTAACCACTATCCCAGTTGGTGAAATTCTTTTGCTGTTTCTAAATGAAGGCCACATGTGTCATTTTACACATCCTTTTTTCTTCTCGATAAAAGTCTCACTCTCCATTTCCATAGAGCACTGTAGCAATTGTGTAATTGTTTGACCTTCAAAAATGTGGATGATGATAAAAATGACTGTAGGGAAAAAATGCCTATTCTGCTCACATGGAAGTTGGAAGGTGGAGGAATGAAGCAATCAATAGAAAAACCAGATGGTGAAGTATTCTTACTTCCTCGGTGAAGTATTCTTACTTCCTCGGTGACATATTCTTACTTCTCCTGAGAAGAGCTACTGAAAAGCAGGATGAAAATTTCTCCCATCTTAGTAATACAAGGGGGATGCCTTGCACTAATGGCCACTTCTTTGAAATGCTTGTGGAATGATTGATTTGGAATAGAGATTAGATCATTGAGGCGTAAGTGTTTAATAAATAGTTATTGAACACTTACATGAGGAACAATCACTGGTTGACACTATGTAGAGAGATGAAAATAGAAAGTCTGTGCTCCCAGAATTTACTGTCTAGGTGGGAAAGCCAAAAATAATTATAATTTGAAGACAATGTCGGCTACCAAAGCAGCATACTAATAAATTTTAAATAATATAGTACAAATGGAACTACTAAGGGGATTATAGGCTTAACTTGGAAAATTTGTTGTGTTTAGATTGATTGCAAACCTAAGAAATACTGGAAGGAATGGGATAGGAGTGGAGGGAGAATTATTCATTCTTCGGGTATTTTGTGTTATAATAACCCCCTTTTATGCTGTTCTTAACCTACATTAGCTCATGAATCCCCTCCACTACTCTGTGGGGTATAGTTGGGACTATTAGTATTATCCCTTTGTGTAGATCACAAACAGAGCCAAGGCTAGAGGTTAAAGGGAAGAGCCAAGATGAGAAGCTCAGATCTTAAGACTCCAAATCCACTGTTCTTTTCACTATTGCCTCTGCAAGTGATATTTGGTCCTGGCTTTGCTAGAAGATAAAGAACAGTCAAAGGCTATATGCAAAGCCAAGTGGAAATTGGAGACCCAACAATCTGGCTGATTTAAGCCAAAAAGTTACTTTTGCCTGAACTATCCAGAGAGGTGCACCATTTTTTAACTTGGATGATTGGGGTCACTGCTTCAAGAGTGCTTTTCATTAGTGTGGATATGTCGCCAGAATAGGAAACCATATTTTTTTAGGGTAATTTAAATTCATATTTACTCCAAACATCAATTTTCTTTTATTTATGAAATTCTTCACATGTATCCTTAGTTACATGAGTAAATTTGGGCTACATGTTTTCATCTTATAAGGGGTAGAGAATGCAGAGTTGCTTTTCTGTAAATCCCTAACAATATAACAATTATGGATAAGTTGTAATGAAGAAGAAACAGCTATGATGGGTCTCATTTTTTTTCAAATTGTCTTCAGAAATTCTAGTCACTCAAAGCAAAGAAGTATGTATTCTCTGTCTCTCTTTTTCTCCCCACCCCATATTCACTCACATACACACCCCTATTCATATTCTTAATTCTCTTCCTCTCTCTCATCCCCTGCTTTACTAATTAAGTGGAAGGCCTCCTTTTTCATGCTAGGAGAAACAAGGAAATACATTTATATCAGTATCTATTTTTGTAAAAGAAAAAGTAGGAAATTGGTCAACAAAGCCAGGTGACCAGCTAAGGGTGGGAGTTTTGAGATGTTTAAGCAATGATCCATAATCACTACTCAAATTTGTTAATGAGTAAGTCTGAAGGAAAGGCAGGAAATGTAAACTATTACTCCAGAAGAGAAGGGAAGTAGGGGATTGGATTATCTCTCCTCTTTTCAAGTAACTGCTTCTTGAAAAAGGCCCCCCCCCAAAAAAAATCCTTAAAAGCTTTTTTTTTTTTTTTTTGCTCAGTTATTAACTCTTTTTCTTGGAATATGAGTAGTAAAAGATTGCAGGAAGCCCAAGTGTTTCCTGGCTACCTGTGGATACCAAGACAATTTGATTCCACTTTATTGGCTCCATTCTGCTTTAATGTAGCACCATCATGCAATCACTTCTGGTTTCAAACAGTAACCTAATACCAAACAGAATTTTAACACTGCCACTAATTCTTTTGAACAAGGCAATGTTGGCAATTATGAAATGGGGTACATGTTGGCAAGAGCTTTCAGAATAATTATAGGCTTCCTAAAGTAGTACAGTATGAATAATTGCAGGTTTAAAAGTGTTATTGTGAAGCAGCATTTTATACTCAAATTTTGATTTGCTCCTTAAAAACCAAACCATGTAAAGAATGCCCATCCACTCCCTCTGTGTGGTCTTAGAAGTTAAGAAAAATATTTTTTCCATTACACTCACCCCTTAGCAATGAATATAGGACATGTCTAGACTGTAGTAAATAATAGTAAAAGGAATATATTTAATAAATGAGAATGAATGAGGTAAAGAAACATCCCCAACTGTAACTGCCTGGTGTGCTCTAGAGTCACTGAAAGGCATTCAAGTATCCTGGTATTGAAAGATGTTAAAAAATTGAAATAGTATTACATTTGCTTGGCAGGTTGGGTATGTTCAAGGAGATTATCACATCAGCTTTGGCTTGTGATTATGAGGACACAGGGTACAAAGGACAGAGAAGCAGGAAGCTCTCTGAGATTCTTTTGCTTATAAATAGACACAAAGATTTATTTATTTCTCTGTGAGAATTTTCATTTTATCCTGTGGGATATTAAAGGGCTGTAAGGACATCAGAAAAGTGTGTATTTTAGGGAGAGTTAGGAGAGACAAAGCAATTAATGGCGATCTTCAGTTCTTCCCACCCCTCCTGGCTTGTTAATAAACACTAAATAAAGAGACAACTACCATTAATAAGCTGGTTGTGTCCTTTGTCATTTTGATTCTAGAGGCTACTAATGGCCTGAGAGCTTTTGAAATTTAGTATCCTCAAAACTATTCACCAACTATAGCTAGTATTTTGTGGTTTTGTGCCCAATTTCTGCACACACAAACTCCTTCAAATCATCTTTTCCATAATTGCTCAGTGCTGGCTTTGGTATTTAAATTAGAGTCTTAATGGGTCATTAGTCCTATAATTAATCCCAGATATTTTTAAATGGTGCCTTGGTTATTAACTTGCTATCTTTTTTTGGAGATGCAGAGAATAGATCTACCAAGACATTGAAACATTGTTCTTTTGATTTGATCTTGTTGATTTCTTTTTAAAAAGTGATGATGATGTTGTAATGGTCCTTAATTTAAATATTACTCCTTTATATAGGAAGAACTAAATGTTAGTGCTGAGCAAGACCAAATTGCAGTCTCAACTATACTTTTAGTCAATCAACAAATCTTTTTATTAAGTGCCTGCTGTGTTTCAGATCTGTCCTAAGCACTGAGAATAATTTTTTTTCAATAAAACTAACCTTATTCACAAAGAGCTTACATTCCAATAAAGGAGGCAACAAAATGTGAATTTATGTGTATGCATATTATATAGACACATACATCAATATATAAGAAATACAAAAAAATGAATACAGGGTAGTTTGGGAGGAAAAGCACTAAGGAGTTAAGGAGGTCAGAAAAGCATCTTGCAAAGCATGGTCCTTGAGTTGTTTTGAAGAAAAAGGGTACTTCTATAAAGGAGAGGTTGGAAACATGGGAGAATGACCAATTCAAAGAAACAGGCTGGAGATTAAGTGTTGGATGTGAAGAGCAGAAAAAACCAGTTTGAATGCACATCTATGTACTGGAAAGGAAGCGGTGTACAGTGGGGCTGCAAAGGTAGTTTGGGCCTAGTAGTTAAAAGAGTTTTAAAAACTAAATAGACAGATTTATATATGATCATAGAAGCCATAGGTATCTACTAGAGTTTAAGGAGAGGAGCAGTATGGTCATGAGGAAAATCACTTTACAAACAGTATAAAGGATGGACTTGAATGAGAGGAGCTGAAGCAGAGAGACTAATTAGTAGACTAGTAAACTGCTCCATGTGAAAATTGGTCATTTTATAGCCCATATATACTCTTTTTTTCTTAAGTTGACTCTCAACAAAAATGTCACCAGTTGTCAGTATTTTAGCACTGACAATGAACTTAGTGATCATCTACTAGAAATGCTCTTCTGTCCTATTGTGTGTCCTACTATTATAACATTGAGGTGGCTCATAAGTACCCTTGTACCATGTTAGGATTCTGTGCCACAATTCTAACACAAATAAAAGCTGAGGCAAAGCAATTGAGCACCTAGGAAAAGTTTGAAAATTGAAAACCTTTGCATCTGAAAATTCCTGCCTTTTGGGTTTTACTGTACTAGAAACTTTAAACCTTGTATGAATTGTGCTACTTACTGCAAAATAAATATGTGAATGCCATGTGAAGAAGATTTTTTTCCTGGCATTTCAAACATGTATTTGTAAGCTGTAATATTGAAGTAACTCTTTTTGTACTTTCCCTCCAACTTATATTGGTAGTAGTAAATTTTAATTTCATTTCTGTAATTCACCTTCTATATTATATGGAAACAATGAGTCCTCTTTAAAGTATCCCACATATTGGTCTTAAGAGAAAATTAAATTTTGTCCTGAAATGATGAATACAGAAGGATAGAAGCTGGTGACAGTGGTAGAAAGATTATATCATATTTGGCCTGCCTTCTGACCCCGGGAAAAATGATTAACATATCTATGAAGATTTAACTGGGTTTTTTTTTTTTTTTAATCCTACTCAAATTTTATCAGTATGGGCATTCACCTTTCTCTGAATCAAATAATATTTCCCCTGTGATTTATAAGGCAGTCTTCACGAGTTGCTATGGCGATATGTATGTGTGTGTTTGTATATATTGTCCTGTGGCCAAGTTTATTGATGATCCTTTTTGAACTGAGTTAGCTGGACCTTGGAAAAAAGACATGCAGTCCATCTCATACCATCCTCACTCAGATTTTGGAAGTTCCTGCTTGAGAGTCCTAGCTACTAGGAAACCACAGTGACTTCTGCTTCAAGATGAGGCATCAGAAAGTACTTCAGTGTAACACACACTCCAGATACCTTCCCCAAGAAGACCTATTTTCTTTCTTTCTTTCTTTTCCCCCCTTGGTAAGACAGTGGGGGTTAAGTAACTTGCCCAGGGTCACATAGCTAGGAAGTGTTAAGTTCTGAGGCTAGACTTGATCTCAGGTCCTCCTGACTTCAGGGTCGGTTGGTGCTCTAACCACTATACCCATCTGTCTTCTTCAGGAAGACCCATTTTCAAAAGCCCTTCTTCCTATATTGTGGTATCATGCTACTTCCCTGATTTCTGAAGACTTGTTGATAAGTGACTTCCTAGGTTCCTACCCCAATTAAATATACACATGAATCAGATTCACAGATTTAGAACTAGAATCTTAGAGACTATCCAGTCCAAAATCCTTTTGAAGATGAGGAAATGAGGCCCATATCCTCTTAAGGCCAAATTCTTCCCTCTCTCCCTCTCTCCCTCCCTCCCTCCCTCCTTCCCTTCCTTCCTTCCTTCCTTCCTTCCTTCCTTCCTTCCTTCCTTCCTTCCTTCCTTCCTTCCTTCCTTCCTTCCTTCCTTCCTGCCTTCCTGCCTTCCTGCCTTCCTGCCTTCCTGCCTTCCTGCCTTCCTGCCTTCCTGCCTTCCTGCCTGCCTGCCTTCCTTCCTTCCTTCCTTCCTTCCTTCCTTCCTTCCTTCCTTCCTTCCTTCCTTCCTTCCTTCCTTCCTTCCTTCCTTCCTTCCCTCTCTTTCTCCCCCCTCTCTATTTCTATCCTTCCTTTGTTTCTTCCTTTTTTCTTTCCTTTTTTGCTTTTTTCCTTTCTTTTTTTTGTTCTTTTCTTTCTTCCTTGGAGCTCTGATCTTCTTGATTCAGTTGTACTCTTGGCTTCCACTAGATCACTCCCACTTCCCTAGGTGTTCCCTAGGACTTTACTATTTCTCTTTTCTTGATATAAATGAAGACAGGACAGGTCCACAATGTAGGAAGGAAACATAAATTTAATGAGATCTCATGGAAAACTTTGAGAATAGAAGAAATACATAATCTACAAATAATTGTATTATCTAAAACTGGAACATAACTGAAACTGTACTTTGCTTATGCCAAACAAATAGATTGGAATTAAGGAATGTAGTAGGGTAGGTCCAAACAAAAACATCAAATTCACTTGTGTTAAGTGATCAGCTTTTACTTCCTCCATTTAATCTGTCACTTTACCCTATATTGAGGTCAGAGTGGTAAAGCTTTTAGGCAATATACATTTCCTTTTACTTCAAAGGCCTAGGATTGCAAAGATAACAGGCAAGGCATTGAATCACTGATGCCAGTAATTTGCACATGCTAAAAATCAATATGCAGGCAGATTTGTAGTCTTATTCTACATAGAATCATTAACTGCTTTCTTCACCTACAACAAATCAGACATAGTTATTATTTCATTGATTTTGCCTTTTGGAATACCATGAAATATCCTTTTTAGGGTCCTAGAAAAGGAAAAAATGCTGAATTTAATTGATAATCTTTTCTTATGCTACAGGTGTTTGTTGAAGACTATGAAAAGAGAGTATTCCACACAATATTTTCTGTTCAAATAAATTACTAGAAAGAACTGTAAATTCCTCATTTTTTAAAGATTCTCCTTTATTGGAGGTATTTAAACAGAGACTGTATAACCATTTAGTTCTATTGAAATGGAAATTATTTTTGATTATGAGTTGAACTAGTTAGTAAAAGGTACCTTCCAATTCTAAAATTCTGTTTATCTCCAGGATGAAAAAGTGTCCAATTCGGCCTCAAACCTTAAATACTATTTAAGATATTGTTGTGATTTGTGAAGTAATATTGTTGTTCATTTGCATTCGACTTTTCAACTCTCCTGACTCCAGGCCTAGCACTCTGTGTCTGCTATGTATGTAACCCAGCTTCTCCTATTGAGAACCAATTTCAGTCCATTAACATTCTCTAAATAATTGTTACTGCTAGAAAATGAAAATTGAAAGAAAAAGGGAAACCATCTAGATTTATATTACTCATTCAGAAAAGCTGAATTGTTTGAGGATTTGTGTATTTTTTCTTATTTATATACCCATAACTTAGAGTGTAGCATTTTGGCTTAAACACATATTTTATTTCACTCTAATCCCTCTCTGATTTCTTATGGTGACAATGCACTAGAAGATTCTAGAAGGATATGCAAGCTCTGACAGGCTCCCCAAACTGAAAAGGTCTAGTTACAGAGTAGCTGTCTATCAGAAGACTGGCTTAGCTAAATTCAGGGGTCCTGACTGGGTTGGCCATAGGATGGTGACTTTTTTTCAACCACAGTAATTCTTGAAGACCACTTACTAAGTCATAGAGCTATTGCTGTCAGCATCAGTGGAAGGAGAACAATGCCAAGGAAATCACAGGCCTAAAAGTATGTACAATTTAAATCAGTGAACTTCTCAGCTAGATTTCATGACTTAAACTGTCCCTCTTTCATTCTGGTTCCTTGAAATAGATATTTTCACCATAAAAGAACCACTTTTATTTTTCCAAATAGAAATTGAGCTGAGTTGCCCCAGTCACAAATTTGTTAACTGGAAATAAATTTGAGACCATGGAACATAGGATTCAGCATTTAGAGTACTATAACAGAGACTTCTAAAATGATAGTTCATGAAGGACCAAAATAGTGGTCCTTTTAAAGTGCAAGCTACGCAAGACAAATGGTAGTCAACATTTAAGCATAGGCACAATGTTATAAGTTTGAATTTAGACTTTAAAAGAACTATTTGAAAATTTAGTCAAAGTAATTTAACTAGGTTAGACTAGAACAAGATCTTACCTCACTACTACACACACACACACACTTTCTCTCTCTCTCTCTCTCTCTCTCTCTCTCTCTCTCTCTCTCTCTCTCTCACACACACACACACACACACTCACACTCTCACACTCTCACTCTCTCTCTCTCTCTCTCTCTCTGAATAGTGAAAGAGAAGTAGTCACTAGAATAGATGGCCTACAAAAAGCTAATGACCAAGATAATAAGGAACCTTTGCACTGAAGAAGAAAAAACTGATAAGACTACTTTTAGAGTGAATAAAAATTCATTTATGGCTTTTTTTCTTTGTGCTTCTGTCTATCTGAATGACACTGGCACAAATCAGTAATTCATAGCTGTTTTCTCGCATGAAACTTTCATTCTATCCAATGTACTCTTCTTAATTTAGCTTTCTTTGGTTTTGGACAGGAGGATTTTAAAGGTGATTTCCCTTTTTAAATTTAAAATTATTGATATTTTCTGTTTTTATATCACCTTTATTTCCCTATTTATCCCTCCCTTTTTCATACCCAAAGAGACATTTCTTAACATAATTAAAAAGGAAAAGAAGGAAAAAAAGATTAGCTATTCAGCAAAACAAACAAATCGTCCAAATAAGACAGAATATGTAGTTTTCCATACTTCTAATTGTTTCTGGTTTTGCTGCCACTGGGCATATGTTTTCTTAATTAAAAGTTTGCATTGGTTCACAGATCTTTCTACACTTCTCTGAATTCTTTACATTCATCCTTTATCTTAGTTCTTTAGTCCAGAGCTCAAATCACCCGTGGAGACCATGAAGGGATATAGTAACTGGACTTGTGATTTTACTACTGTGGGAAATTTCTTCCCTATGAAGATCAGCATTTTTTTTTTTTGGACAAGTTAGTCTTAAAGACTTGCCTAAAACATCTAAAAGTTAAATGTCTTCCCCAGGATCACACAGCCAGTAATGTTAGAGGCAGGATTTGAACTGAAGCTTTATGGCTTCAAAGCCAACTTTCTACCCACTGTCATGTTGCTTCTCATTTCTTACCATGTGGTAATTAATTACATTCATGAACTTCAATTTTGTCAACCATTCTCCAGCTGATGATTTTAGGTCATATTCAGTATAATGTTAAAATTTTATATTCTCAACGTTATGGAGATATATGGTATATATTTATATATGTTATACAAACTTGTTTTGAATACCTGAGGGCTTTTTCTTTTTCTGAAGCTCCCGCTGTCAAAATGGCCTCTTTAAATCTAACACATCAAGATTTTCCCAAATGCAAAAAAAAAAAAAAAGGGTACTTGCCTTTTTTAATCAGTAGCATTACTTTGAGCTAACACCAGCAAACCATAAGCTACAGCATCCATACTTCCTGCCACTGAGATTGAAAGAATTTGCTGTAATTTACAGCACTCATCAACCAGGAACAAATTCCTACTTGGCAATTACTGGCTTACTTCTGTGAATTCAGTCTTCCTTTTCATTTAAGAGCCTTATACATTTGATTGCCTAGAATTAATTGCCCAAAGAATCCCTCTTGAAAAAGCAATAGCTTAATGTATGATATGCCAGTGAGTGGAAATTCATGTTCTTTATGGAAGGAATGACTGTAGCCTTCATGGAGACAGTGTTTTCACTTGAGTAATATTAATGATAACCAACAGGCAGTGCAGTGACTCAGTAGTTTTCTTTCTGAAGAGCAATGAAACCAGAGTCCTTTCAAGTCTCTTACTCTTGCTACGAAACCAGAAACCATGTTGATTATTACTTTCAGTAATAACCTATGGCCTAACTATAAGTTGCATTAAATTCTTCATCATATAATTTTTTTCTAATTTAAATCTGTAGGTAGCATAATAAATAGTTTGTTATCTTTTTGATTGCTAGTTCCTTCTTTACAGAATGTATATAACATTAAACAGTTCTGGTGTTCCTTTGTTACTTCTCCAGGGTTTTATAGGATAACCTCCAAATAGACAAGATATAATAAATACTCATTTTATACTTCTCTTGATCTTACAAATTCTCTCATATCAGTCACTCCTCCCAAGACCAGTACGTTTAAATCATAGTTATGTACAGGAAATTGCAATGAAGACGAGCAAAAAAGAAACTCTTGCTTAGGAAGACAGCCAAATGGTAACTTCGATTGACATAATCTGAAATGAATCACAGAAGAATACTGACTTCAATCATTAGTTCATAAATAACTGGCATAAAGCAGTTGTCATCTATGAAGTCTAACATACCTCAGTAAGAGGGAAAGACTTTCCCCTTACAAGATGTGAAAATGTGGTTTGCATGCTTCTGTGTAGAAAATCTCATTTAGCAGCTAACAAGATTTCACTGGGGGTTTTAATTGATCAAGAAACTAGGAATTATGGCCTTAAACTGTAGAGATATAATCCAGATTCCATTCCTGGATTTCCTTCCTGCTAGACTAATGAGAACTTTATCTACCATCTGGAAAAAAAAAAAAAAAACAATGAGTCATTATCTTCCTAAATTCTTTTGTTAGTGGTGAATGAGACCTTATTATATTTATCTTTGGAGTTCATAAAAGTGTCTGGCACAGTGAGTTTCACATAGTAGGTGTTCAGTAAGTTTATGTTAAATGATTTTTAACTGATATGAAGCCATGAAGTTTGCCTAAGATAGGACTTAAGTGTAGAATAGTTTCTCATCTTCTTTTTCACTTTTAAAAAAGGAATTCTACAAACTTACTTAAGTCTTTGTGGAGAACCAAATTTTCATAAATTTGGGGAAGGTGGTTAATAACAAATTATTTGCTCTAGTTTTATGCCTTCAAATGGAAGGGTTTTTATTTAATATTTACTTAACTGATGAGGCTTTCTGCCAGTTTAAAGATATATGCTAAGTAGTTTTTCTTAATAATACATTATTAAATGTGACTTTTGCTCATATCTAAAGGAACAGTAGATGTTCTATGCATGGAGCTTCATGAAAGAACACATTGGAAAGGATTTGTTCAAGATTATTAGTATTTTGTTTTCCAAAATAGTGCAGCCTTCCTTAAAAAGTACCTTTTAGTGAAACATTTTGTCCTTCTGTAATACCAAATGTATAAAGCACATTGGAGATTTCTAATTTCCTCATATTACTACACTTGGTGTTTCTTCTTCCCCTTAAGATGTGTTGACCTGGAGCAAAACCTTGCACACATTATAGGCATGCAATAAATATTTACTGATTGGGGCAGCTAGGTGGCACAGTGGATAGAGCATCAGGAGGACCTGAGTTCAAATATGGTCTCAGACACTTAACATTCCCTAACTGTGTGACCCTAGGCAAGTTACTTAACCTCAATTACCTCAGCAAAAAAATATTTTTTTCCTTAAATTTGCTATGAGCCCATAAATGCCCCAGCAGTAGGACCAAGAAAGAGCAATAATTCTCAAATAAAGAACAGACAGTCTGAAATTGGAATTATTTGGGGCAGTGTTATAAAACTTAATTTCAGTTCATGTTTTTATAAAATAGTAACTATATGTTTTAAATGTAATTTTAGAAGTAGAAAGGACCTTAGGGACCATCTAGTCCAATCTCCTCATTTTACTGATGAGATTGTAGGGGGTTAAATAACCAAATGATGAAGGACTAAACTAGAGAGGGTTCTGTCCCAAGTCTTTTAACTGTAGGATTAGCATTATTCTGACAATAAGTAATACATTACTTCCTAAATTCTAATGTTCTTACTCAAAATTACTATTGTTTCTCTATGAAGAATTTAAAAAAAAACTTTCAAAAGGCTTAGTACTTTTGAGTACTTTTCTAATTGTTGTTGACTTTTATCATTAGTCCTGTGGTAAGGCAATCAGTTCATCTTTAAATGATAAACTCGACTAGCTTATTCCAGGAACAGGAAACTAAAATACTTTGTCCTTCCCTTCTGTAGAAATATTGTTTTATTTTTGAATGATAAGAGTGGATCAGAGCAGATTTACTTTATCCTTGTGAGATTTTAATGCATAATAAGGGTTTCTGCCCTTTTTGTCTGACTACTTACATGTAGGTATGATTAGATTTGATCATAAAGTAGTGCTACTCTCAAATCCAGCCACACTGTCCTCTTTGATGCTTCTCCTACAAGACATGTCCTCATACCTGCAATCCTTTTCCTCTTTATCTTTTACCACCAGATATTCTGGCTTCCTTCCAAACTTAGCTCGGATCCTACCTTCTACAGGAGCACTTTACCTCTATCCCACCCCAATTCCTTCTCCCCAAAATTACCTTCTATTTATACTACACATATCTTATATGTACATAGATATTTGCATGCTGTTTGCCCAATAAAAATATTAATTCCATTTCAAAAAAATCACTTTTGCAAATACAAGATCAGGCCGGCTTCTAGAGAATAGTTTATCTTAAAGACTTGGGCATTTTAATGACCTACAAGCCCAAAAGACTAATTAACCACAGACTGCATTGAAAGAAGGATAGTGTCCAGAATGAGGAAATTGATATTTCCTCCTGAAACTTAATTATTTAGAATATTGTGTTTAGTACTAGGTACAATTGAGGGCATCAGTAATGTCTATTGATGTGCACGGGGCCTATGAAGCCCTGAAACTATCTGACAGTTTGGGTAGTTTGAACATAGTCTTACTTAGGTAACCAATGGTAACTGCCTGATAATTCAATAACACTTAAGTGTAGATGTAGGTGTTGTCCTAAGTATAGGGCAAAAGAGAAGCTGTATACAAAACTCTTGTTCCTGTGATTTGTAAATGAAAAAAATGAGTTCCAGAGAAGTGACCTGTCCTAGCTCACACAGATAGGTAGTTACAAAGCCATGATTTGATGGTGATTAGGATAAGAGATTTGGAGCTAAAAGAGGTCATGAAGTCCAACCCCTTCGGTTTACAGATGAATAAAAATGAAGGCACAGAGAAACTTTCCTGGATCCCACAATTGGTAAAGCAGATGATAGGTTCGCTGTACAATAAAGTAGGAAGGGAAGAAATGAATAATAAAGGCTATATTGAAGCCAGTTTATGAGAAGTTTTAACTAATATTCATGTTTAATTCTGGAGGTAATATGAAACCACTAAAGTTTGTGAGCAAGAAAGTGACATGCTCAAACTTGTACTTTAGGATTATCACTTGGCAGCTGAGTGGGGGATGGATTCATTCCTCCCTAGGTGATACTTTTAACTTTGCTGGACTTTCTCTACAATGCCTGCAGAAATATCTTTACACTTGAATTCTCTCTCTGGAAATGTCTTCTGTTCCATGGACTCCCACTCTCCCCCAATTGGCTGGTTCTTCCCAGAACCTTCATTTCAAAGAGGTGACCCAGACCAGTTGTATCTTTATTCTGCTCTAACATACACTCTTGCCTATCCCCAAGTATCTCTCCAATTTTTTTATACAATGTTGGATAATTTCATCTCCTCCCTCCTTTTCTGCCCCCTCCCCCCCTTTTTTTTTAGCACTTTTTTAGCACTCGTGTTTAAACTAAGGTTTAAACTATGTGTGTGAATTGAGGGAAGGGGGGAAATGTGAATGAATTTGTGGAGGTAGAAATTACAAGATTTGACAACCTATGAAGTATGTGAGGTAGAAGAGAATGAAAAGTTGAGGAGGACTCTGGGTCACTGCAAGGATCAGGGTAGGGTGCCCCTAGCAGTCATGGAGAAGTTTAAAGGAATAGTGTTTTAATGGGAAAAGACTGGTTTGGGACATATTAAATGTATTGGATTTCAGATGCTTACATCCTTTTTGGAAAGTTCAGTAGGTGGTGGCTGATGAGAGATTAGGAAAAATACTAGGTCAGAATATATAGATGCTAGAGCTTTTTGCATAGTGATAATAATCAAATGTAGATAAAATGATAAAATGCCTGAAAGAATATAAAGGAAGAAAAGGGAGGGGGGTCTAGATCAGATACAATTATGGTTAGGGGGTGGGACATTATATACAGCAAAGTAAACTTAGAAGGAACAAACAGTAGACAGTCAAGCCAGGTAGAGCAGTGTGGATTCAAAAAAAAAAAAAAGAAGAAGAAGAAGAAGAAGAAGAAAATTCAGAAGGACAGGATAGTTGGTTCCCAGTGAGATGTTGCAGAAAAGTCCAGGAGGATAAGGATTAAGATAAAGCCAATGAGTTTGGCAATTAGATCAGTGGTACCTTTAGAGAAAGCAATTTCAGTTGAATGATTTTTGATTTCAGATTATGAGATTGAGAAGTATGAGGAGAGGAAGTGGATGAAGTCTTTTTTTTTTTTTTAAGAGGGTTAGCTTTGAAAGCAAGAAGATAAAGAGATATTAGTTTGAGGGGATAGTAGGTTCAAATGAAGGTTTTTTAAAAGGATGAATTTGACTAGGATCTTTTTGTAGGAAACAGAAAATGAGTCAAAAGATAGATTATTGGAGGATTGTGGACAGTTTTGGAGGATTGGAAGACAACTGAATAATTGTGGGAGCATTCTGCCAAAACCTGGGGAGGTAAGGAAGGATAAACAATCAAAAGTATAAGTAGAGAGGAAAACTTTGAAGTGAAGGACCATGTTTTCATCAGAAATTAGAAAAAAAATGAAATAATGGAGAATGTTATAGAAGAGTACTTAGGGCCTTCCCTTTGTTAATTATCTCCTATTTATCCTATAAATAGTATGTTTGTTTATATTTATTTGTTTCCCCCATAAGATTGTAAGCTCCCTGAGGGCAAGTACCATATTTTGCCTTTTTTTTTTTTTTTTGTATCCCTGGCACTTAGCACAGTGCCTGGAACATAGTAGACACTTAACAAATGTTTGATTTATTGATTTAAAAAGGGGAGCTCGTTTTAGTAAGAAGTGACATAATAGAAGCAGGAAAAGAGAAAGTTTGGAAGATTTGATTTGGGGAACATGATGGACAATGAATTGGGCCCTCCCTAGTCATAAGACTTTAAGCACTTACAAGGTACTTATAAGAGCAGGTATTGCTTTGAAAGATTAAAAAAAACTGAAAATAGATTTGTGACATTCATGTTCTCTTTTATGGATACTATTGTTGGTTCAGAGCAACAGGGAATGAATTATTTGAGACTTTTGAGGAGGAAAAAATAAACTAACAACCCAAGTACAGGATAATTGTAAATAAAGCTTTTTTTTTTTTTTTTTTGCTGAGGCAATTGAAGTTAAGTGACTTGCCCAGGGTCACACAGCTAGGGACTGTTAAGTGTCTGAGACCAAATTTGAACTCAGGTCCTCCTGACTGTAGGGCTGGTGCTCTATCCACTGTGCCACCTAGCTGCCCCATAAATAAAACTTTTGACGTACTTTAAAGTGGTTCATTTTAAAGAAAAAAATTTTTTTGCTTCATATTCATACAATAATAATCTTTTTCTTTTGTCATGAAAATATATTTTAAAGAATTTGCTTTGTTTTTTTTATTAAAGCTACAGTATTAAAATATAAGCAAAGTTACAGGTAGATACATGTAAATAGTTCTAACTTAGCAGCCATCTGGATACATATTCCAGAACCAAAAATAAAGAGCAATTTAGTTAATTAAATTTTTATACTGAACCTTGGTAAGAACATTCAGCATGTCCTCCCTCTTTAAAGAAAATAGCAACTATGTATTTACAAATTGAAAGTCTTAACACAGTTTATTTTCTCTTCTCTGTCATATCTTCTTCCTGACTGCAGTGACACCTACTGGTTTCGACATTTTTATCTATAAACAATTTTATCTTTTCATTTTCTTGTGATAAATTAAAATCACCTTTAATCATACAATCAAAGTTCTGAATGAGAAGAGACTTGGAAACTTCATCTTCCAAATTAACTTGCTGCATTTTATAGATGAGGAAATTGAGGTTGAGTTTTGCCACAAAATCACATAGCTATTTTAACAAAACTGGTTCTAGAACTCAGTTCTGCTGATTTTAGTCCAGTTGTCTTTCTGCTCTAACTAACCATGTTGACATTCCCATGCTTAGCTTCTGCCTCATTCTCTTGTCCATATGCTCTTACTGCCTGTCACATTCAAAGGAACCAATCTAAATGTACTTTATAGTGTGTATCTTGATTCAGGAAGTAAGTGACTAATGTTATTCTAAAACACTATAGTCTTCCTCTAAATTAGAATAATTATGATTTGACTTTTTATTGGGAGAATCCATCACAAGACCAAAACTGTCAAATCTCTTGTAACTTGTATTATATAAAAAAAATTAAATGTCCTTTGTTTTATTCCTGTGAATTCTTTTTGTTTCTAACTGTAATCATTGTTATATTCATTCTTCCTCAAGTTACAAAAACATGGAAATGTTCCAAGGACTATGCTCAATCTCATTCTGGTGCTTAATTTTTTAAGTAATGCACATTACATAATTAAACATATATTTAGCATTGATTAGGTCTTAATCAAAATATATTCTGCAAATAAATCAAGATAAGATTAATAGGGAAGGAGGACGACAGGTGATGTCTATGTGATATTTTTCATGAATATGAATATTGGTATTAGTCTCTTGTGAACACAGATTATAGCCAATGGGTAGTATATAGAAGGAAATTGGTTTAAGATAACCCCTTGAAAAAGGAAATTGGATTGAGTAGCAATGAATTTAGGGAACTGTATTTCATTTTTAGACTTAAAAAAGAAACACTGTATACCTGCTATGCTTTTAGCCCCCATGTCTCCCATGCATTGTTTAGTTTAAAGTTCTCACAGTAGCTTTTGAGACTACATATTTAATGGAAAGTATTACAGTGAAGTTGAGAGAACCCATACTGCATTCTCATTAATGGGAGTCAGGAAAAACTTAATTTGTCATATAGCTTTTCATTCTCATTTTCAGTTCAATTATTTGCTGTGGGGAAAGTATTATTAAAAGGTTTCAAAAATATAGTTTAATGATTCAGAAAAAGTCTGGCAAGTTTTAGGCCATGCCACATGCTTAAATATTGTAGGTTTATAGACCTGAAGAGCAGAGACACCTATGTGCCACTAGAGAGGCAATGGAGTATGTATGGCAGATAGAGAGCCTGGCTTGAAGCCAAGATAAGCTAAGACTTCCCTCTGACACCTACTAGCTTTAGGAGACTAGGCAAGCCCCTTAACCTCTCAGAATTCTAGGCAACTCTCTAAGACCATGAGTTCCAGAGAAGGTACCAGGCTACATTGGAGTAGAGAGTTTCCTCTCCTGGGAGTTCCCTATACCAGTGAAATTACAAATCTAGTCCCTAAATTTATAAACCAGTAGTACACCATATTGAACTTAACCAGTGACTCCTTTCTCTCTTCCCCCTACCTCCAAGTAATAAAGATATATTATCATTGTTTCTTATTCAAAGTTACCCCCATTCTCATTGCTTCTAGGGAAATATGTCTTTTTTTTTTAACATTGGCAAAGCAGGTGTTAAGCTAGAGGAAATAGAGATTGGGCATCTTTGGTGTCATTTTTCCAACTAAAATGATCTGTCATCTTAGAAAGCTTCAGAATCATTGAATTAGACTAGCCTGCTTCCCATATACCTTCACGCAGAGTGCTATTATCACCAGGTAATTATCCTTTGATTTTTAGACTGGATATCCTGGGGGATAATTTTTTAACATAAGAAATCGGAATTATTTTGCAAGCTGTATCAGTCATGAAATTCAGATCCACTTCTGTGAAAAATAGATAAAACCTACACAATTATATTTGTATTTAAAGAAGTTTTAGTCTGTTGTAAAAAAGTTGGCATGGAGTGATGAAAGCCCAGTACTGAATCCACTGTTCTTACCTATTACAACATGAGGGCTTAATATAAATGTAATTACTTAAAAAAAAAGGAATTAGCTGAAAGAAAGACTGGTGGAATATTGATGATCATATATAGAGATTAGAATAAATGGTAGGAATCTGTATGATATAACGTATGGCTTTTTCCACTGATACTCAAAATCATATAAGGGCCATAGGGTAGAAAAGAAAAACACCCCTCTCTGTCTGTCTGTCTCTCTCTCTGTCTTCCTTCCTTCCTAGCTTCCCTCCTTCTCTCTCTCCCTCCCTCTCCCCTCCATAGATATATATACATATGTGACATATATATGAAATATGACTTAACTTTGAGGAACTCAAAAAAAAATCTTATGTTTACTTCCCTTGATTCTGATTCTAGGGCTAGGGAAAATCTTCAAGAAACATAAAATGAAGAGAATTTCCTTGAGTATCTTAAGAAGATACTCTCCATTTTATAGTAGTCCAAATCATCCTGTTATCTTTGCTCTGTTTTGGCCAACAGTTAAATTCAAATTATGCTACTGAGATTTTATTTTTAAAAAAACACAGGGGGGCAGCTAGGTGGCGTAGTGGCTAGAGCACCAGCCCTGAAGTCAGGAAGACCTGAGTTCAAATCTGGTCTCAGACACTTCCTAGCTGTGTGACCCTGGGCAAGTCACTTAACCCCAATTGCCTCAGCAAAAAGCAAAAAAAAAAAAAAAGAAAAGAAAAAAAAGAAAAAGAAAAAACAAGTGATCAATATATCAGCTCTAACTGTAGGAACAATACTATTTGCATTATGTGTCTTGCTAATGGGTCAATGGTATGTCATTTTTAGATAAAAGGGATAGCATATTTGTACTTCTTAATTGATTAGTTGATTCTCCTTGCCAAAGTAGGCTGCTGTTTACTGAAAAAGATAAGAGCGAAGCATTTTTTTTTAATTCTTCTTTGCTGTTATTATAGTATTCTCTTGATTTAGCATAATAGCATTCATTCACCTGGAAAATGAAAGGTGTAGATAGTTCTAAGGAGAATTGTAAGCCAAAAATGACTTGAAAGGCCAAAGATTTACACTGTTAAAATACTGAAGGTTATCCATTCTTGCATCGGCATGAAAAAATTTCTCCCTTCTCAGCTTCTTGATGTGCGTATCTAGGGACTAAGGATATATTCTAAATGTCTTCATTTGAGGCTGTTAGTAAAGTTACATAGACTTCAAGGAGTATGGGTCAGTTAGTTTTAAGTGAAACAATCTAGTAAAAGTAGTAACATGTTTTAGAGGACTAATAATCTGTTCCCATGGAAAGAACAACTGCTTATTCGTAAAAAGATATGTAGCCGCAGAAGATGTGTCCAACTAGCCTCATTCTTTAGTGATTTGTTGTGCAGAAATGCTCATCCATTTCACCTTGTGAAATGCAAAGGCATGTTTTGGCTTTGTGTTGCAAACTTTTGTGGCTTTTTAAAATATATAATATAAAGTAGATGAGGAAAAATTGTAAGATTTTAGCTGCTCAAAATTTGCCAAAGTTTGTAAATGCTGTTTCCTCAATATTTCTTTCTAGAGCAAACAGTCCAACTTTAAAAACAAAGCAAACATGATGACTGTAAGTTTCTAAATAATGTTGTGGTTATTATTAGTAATAATAGGTTAAAAAAAGTAAAAGTGACCTTTAAGATGTGACTTTATGGCAGGGAACTAGAAATTGAGTGGATGCCTATCATTTTGGGAATGTCTGAATAAGCTGTAGTTTATGAATGTAATGGAATATTATTATTCTATAAGAAATGATGAGCAAGCTGATTTCAGAAAAGCCTGGAAAGACGTGAACTGATGCCGAGTGAAGTAAGAGGAAGCAGGAGAACATTGTACACAATAGCAAGAGTATGTGATGATAAATTGTGATGGACCTGGCTCTTCTCAACAATGCAATGATTCCAATAGACTTTAGATGGAAAATGCCTTCTGCATGCAAAGAGAGAACTGTGGAGACTGAATGTGGATCGAAGGATAGTATTTTTACCTTTTTTGTTTGTTTATTTTTTCTTTCTCATGTTTTTTTCTTGTTTTGTTTGTTTGTTTTTGTTTGTTTTTTTGTACAACATGACAGAGATGGAAATATATTTAAAAGGATTGCCCCTGTTTAACCTATATCAGATTGCTTGCTGTTTGGAGGAGTAAGGACGTAAGGGAAGGAGGGAGAAAAATTTGGAATACAAAGTCTTACAAAAATGAATGTTGGAAACTCTCTTTACATATATTTGAAAAATAAGTTACTCTTGAGGGAAAAAATATAAGAAGGAAATGATCAAAAAAAATAACTTTAGACACTGAGAAGAAAAGGAGTGATGTTTTAACATTTGATTATAGTCTTTCTTTATCAAAGATCCAATCAAATTAGGTATGAAAGAGGATTAGGTATATATGTAATTCCTATATTTTACAAATGAAAAGAATGTATTTTTCCTTATGGTTTTTGTCTAGCACTGTGGTGGCTGGTTCTTGATGTAAAAAAGACTTGCATTTCCATTGACTAAAACTAGCTACTTTGTGAATTCTTAGAATTTTTTCACACAGTGGATCAGATAATATAGCTTATGGATCTGTCTGTTTCTCTATTAGAGATCTGGGGAGCCAGCAAAGTAAAAAATACCTAGTTAGCAAGTGCAAATTACAGTACTGTGAATCTTTCTTTCTTCCCTTGTGGTAGAACCTGCTAGGGAGAGTAAGGAACACAGCGTCCTGGTCCTTGCCAAGAATCTTTTGCCAAGCTTCCTAAAGCTTAGCATTTATGTAGTGCTTTTCATCTTCAAAGAGTTTTACAAACATTCATTAATCCTACAACCTGCCTAGGAGGTAAGTGTTATTCCCATTTTATGGACAGGGAAATGGAGGCGGTATAAGTGACTTGCTTGAGGCCACACAAGGAGTTGTATCAGTGCCAACAGTGGAAGTGACTCTAATTCCTCCATTCTTTGCTTGTAGCTACCTCTTTGCTCCTCTTTAGCAAAATATCCTATCAGAAATATCGATTAAAAAAAAAAGACTCCAGATGCCTGTGATTCTTTGAATATAAGTTCTTTGAAGTCAGGGACTAAAGGGTGTGTGTGTGTGTGTGTGTGTGTGTGTGTGTGTGTGTGTGTGTGTGACTAACTCCTACATAGAAAGTGCTTAATAAATGTTTGCTGTTGAATGTAATTGATATAGATGCTTAAATGTTTTTTATAGACTGACACTGGCTCAGTCATGAAAGAAAAGAAAAGTTAGAAAAATTCAGTAGCCAGAGCTGCTGAACAAATATTTATCCATCCCAGTACAATACTCACCTGGAGCAACGGACTTGGGTTTCTAATACAACAATGCCTCTGTTTAGACTTTTGTGCATTGTCAACCTCTGTCTGAATTATCTCACACTTTAGAAGGCCCTTTGTTAGAACTAGGGCTTTCTTGAAAGCTTGCTGTACCCATTAACTGCCATGAAAATCTATTTCATTGGGAGTTCTTCAGCTCCTTAGATACCAAACTAATATTCTTTGGAAAGTCCAAGAATTACCGGAACCCAGTGTGTAGCACTATACTCCAAAACTTTGTTGAATTAACAAATAGAACCCTTGTAGATAGAGTAGGATTAAAGCAACCTGCTTTCTATAGATACTTTAAACTTGAAGTCAACTAAAAGCAGACTTCTGAGGGTAATTGCAAAATTTAAATTACTTACATGGAAGTGAATCACAGAGCTAGTAGTGAAAGCCAGGACTTAACTCCAGTTCTCCTGGATCTTAGATTAAATTCCACAATTTCTGTCTAAAGAAGACACAAAATATTTTACTAAAAATCAATTTTAATGCCTATGAAGAAAGATAGTGTTACATAGTGGAAAAAAAATTGGTTCATATGACAGGACTTGGCTTCAAATTCTGCTTTTAATATTTACTACCTTTGTGACCATCTACCTGACATCATTAGGCCTCAAGTTCCTCATCTGAAATGAAGGGACTGGATGAACTTCAGCTATGGTGAGAGTGACTTAGTTTAGATCATTTGATTAATAAACATTTATTAAACGAGACAAAATCTTTTAACAATTGAAGTTATATTGTGATGGGTTCCTGGGATTAGGATGAGAGGAGGAGAGATGGAATATAAGATTGAGAAATCTTTCCTGGAATCTGAGAATAAACTTAGATACTTATTTTTTGGCCATTGTTCACCTTGAGACAGGAAAACAAACTAAATGACCTCTGACATATATTTCTGGCTTTAAGCAAAGTTTGAGGAGGAATATAGTTTAATTCCTGAGTCATATGACTTTCACCAGTATCTTCATTTGTCAGTTCTTAGGAACATAGAAAAAAGTTTCTATTACAGATTTGTTTAGCCTATTTAGCCCCAATCTCACCATATTGTTTTGAGGATCAAATGAGATAATATTTGTAAAGCTCTTAGCACAGGTCCTGCACAGATTTAATAATTTAATAGGACTTGCTTGAAAGCTTGTTCTAAGTGCTTGTTTCCCTCATTTTGTAATTTTATGCTATTTATGAATAGGACCCATAATATATCCCTTGTTCATGTGTTTTTTAGGATACTTTTGTAATGAAAAAGGATTTGTAACAAGCTTGTTCTGATTGTAATAATAATAGCTTTCAAAATAAATATGAAGAGAAATATTCTAAGAAATGACAGAGAAGAATTTGAAATCGATTTTAGCAAAGTTGGTGAATCAAAATTCTAACCCTTCTACCTGAGGCCAGTGGCCTGCTTTGAAATCTGTTCTGACATCCGTATGGTAGAGGGTAACAATGTATGCCAAAAAAAAAAATCTCATAGTCTCAGAAGCTCTCACTGACTCCTAGAAGCCATAAGTAACCCAAATATAAGTAGAATTGACCCCTGCCCCATTTTTACATAGGATGCATAAATTGCTAGCCTGTGATCAAAAAAAAAGAAAAGAAAAGAAAAGAAAAAAAGACTGGACAAGTTATATGAAGTCTAAGATATCATAGTTCATATTCCCAGGTGAAGCTAGCCCAATTTCTAGTGAAAAAAGTTACATGATCAAGAGAAGCCCTTGGGAAAAGAATTTCATTCATATTTCAGTCACTCATGACAGTGTCCAGTAATCGTGACAGAGGAATTTAAAGGAGGCAGCTGAGAATTAAAAGAACATAAAAATGCCTCGATTTCTTAGGGTGGTTAGTATTACCTAAAGAACTAATACGAAGGAAATATAAGTAATATCTTCAACAATAAATTTCTATTTCAGTTAACCAAACTAATGGAAAATATGGTTGCAAACTTACTTTCTTTTAGGATTTTTGATATGAAAATTACATTAAAGATAATGTACAAACTCCTTAATTTTGCAGATGAGAAGAATGAACCCCAGAAAAGTTACAAGGATAGGTGAAAGTCACACAGCTAATAATTACCAGTGTTGGGGTTCAAACTCAATTCCTCTGATTGGAGAGCCATCAGTCTTTCCCTTTTGCCCCTCTGCCTTTCCAAAGAAAATCTTACCATGTAGTAAGAAGATTTTAATGGAAAGTTACTTTAAGAACACATGGTGTTATCATTGCAAGAACATTACTTGTTCATACAGTCTGTTGTTTCAAAAGCTGCACCTAAAACTTAAGTTGATTTTTAAAATGTACTGGGGCTTTTATGCCATTCTCACATGTCTCCAAAGAGAAATATTCTTTTTCCCTCAGAGAGGATAACTAAATGAGCCTTTAAGTAAAATACTAAATGAATGACTAGCCAGATGATCATTTAATTAATTACTTAGATTTAAGGATTTCTTGATGCTCCACTGCCACTTGTTGGCAGCACCTTGAAACTGCAAAAATGTAAACTGCAGGTGTGAGGAGCTTGCTGATTTTACTGAGAACACAGAAAAGAAAGCAAATTATTTAGGTAATGAGGCTGAAAATATGGGAGAATTAGAATAATGAATAGTAGCATTGTTGTTAATTCCCTTCATGATCAGATGTGTGCTTCTTCAGATGTCACATCACACAGTATCCTTGTTTCTTGTGTTGAAAATGAATGCGACCTAATTTAATCAATATATTTATGAACATTGATGGTGGTGTTTTTTGACAAAAATCTCTTGCCTTTAAAGAAAAAACTAGATGACTTTGTAATGGTTGGTATATAGTAAATATATAATAAGTGCTTTTTTAAAAAATTCATTTATGTATGGATTAAAAAACATATTCAGTCAAAATAAGGTTAACTTGAGAAAATAATATTTGTCCTGGAAGAGATAAGTAGTCTCTCTGTATTCTGTATGCTACTGTAGAGATATACTATATAGTTATATAGTATATTACTTTACTAGATTCCGTAATTTACTGTATTCAGTATACTTTATTTAACCATGAATTTTATGTCTGCTTAGGTGGAAAATGAGTAGGATCTATAGAGTAGTTTTCTCTTTAAAATTCTGTTCTGAAAAATAAACTTGGAATGATGAAGGCAGAGCACTAATACAACTGTTCCTTTCCAAAGAGAGCTTCACACAAATGTGATGCAACAACTCCGGTGAAATCACTTTGGGGGGAGGGGAGGAAGAATATATGTGTTCTGAACTAGTGATTTCTTTCTTTTATTGTTTTTGATGTTTTGTGAAGTCATCAGGTTCTACTTGTCCAATTGTAATTTTTAAGGAATTATTTCTTCAATGAGTTTTTGTACCTCCTTTTCTATTTACCCAATTCTGTTAAGGAGTTATTTTCTTTGTTATTTTTCTGTGTATGCTTCTTGTACCAAGCTATTAATTGTCTTTTCATAATTTTCTTTTACTTTGGATCTTTGTCTAGTTTTTCCTCTATCACTCTTATTTCATTTTAAATAGTTGTTTTTTTTTTTTTTAGCTCTTTCAGGAATTTTTGTTGGGCATGTATCCAGTTTACATTTTTCTCTGAGATTTTCCTTTTAATTGTTTTGACTTCATTGAGTTCTGAATTTGTGTCATGTTTTCCCCTCCATCATAGTAGGTTTTTTATAGTCAGGTTCTTTTGTTGTTTACTCATTTTTCCACCCTATTTCTTGATTTAGAATTTTATATTAAGGTTGGGATCTGTTCTTGGCATGGGTAGGATGGAGTGGAGAGGCACTATTTCAAGCATCAGATTTTGTGCTGCTGTATTCAGAAATAATAGTGGGGGGTTAGAAATTTTTGGTGATTTCAATATCATATGATCTAGTTAGAGGTGTAGCCACTGCTGTTCTTAGTCAGGAAGGACTCCTGATCCTTTGGGCTTCCACTCCCTGGATCAAAAGTGTTCCTCCCTGCCCTGGAACTATGACCCAGAGAAGGTTATGGGTAATGGAGGTACTAAATAGCATCTGGATCTCTACTCGATGCTAGCACAGGTGTCCCCTGTTGTCTTTCTGACTAGATACCAGGTCCTTTCACTATCTCTTTCTTGGGAGCTTATAGAGCTGCTGCTGCCTCTGTAGTCACCACCTAGTCCCACCACTGGTGTTTCATCCATGGAGGCTTCATGCCATTCTCTACCCCCATGTCACAGAAATGTCTTTCTGAACTCCTAAGTTATCTTGGGCTACAAGGATGTCTCACTCTGACCTTTTGTTAGCTCTAACAATTCAGAATTCAATTTGAGGCATTATTTTAAAGTTGCTTGGCAGGCTCAGCTGAATGCTTTCTCCAGTCCAGCCTTTTTGCTCCCACCCCCAGAAGTTGGATTCATAATTTCATAGATGTAGAGAATTCAGAACTCTCTATACTAGTGTGAATTAGCAACCATTTTGCACATTATAGCTTTATAGATTTGTCTGAAGCTTTGATAAGTTAAATGATTTTCCCAGGATCACCCAGTTACTATGTATCAGAGATGCTACAGGTCAGGTTTTCCTGACTTTGAGGCTAGCTTTAACATTATCATTCTTCCTCTGGGGTGTGTGTGTGTGTGTGTGTGTGTGTGTGTGTGTGTGTACATGTATATATGTGTGTGTATATGTATACACACATATATGTAAGGGGTTGGGTGCATATGTATGAATGTATGTATTAGTGTTAAGCTGAAAATTTAAATTGTGGAACCAAGAATGTGTCAGTTAGAAGAATGCCTGTTATAATGGTAGATATGTACTTCCTCAGTGACTTCTAAAATGAGAATGTCCCTGGGCCTTTAAATAGATCCTATACTTTATAACATCTGGAATTATTTCAGATAAAACCTCCAAAACTTTGCCAATGGAGATAGAAAAATAATATGATAATTTGGGTTTTTTGTTTGGTTTTTTGTCAACATGGTTAACAAGGAGATATATTTTGCACAACTTCACAATGGATAATATATATTATTTGCCTTCTCAGTGGATAAAGGAAGGGTAAAGGGAAGATAGAAAATTTGGAATGTAACTTTTTTTTTTAATGAATGCTATACTTCTGCTGTTAAGATAGTGGAGTAAGGAAGACCCTTTTCATCCCAAATTTCCCTCCAAACAACTAAAAAACTGCTTCATAATTGATCTAAGAGCAGAGAAGCAGTTTATCAGCCCCAGGAAGACTGTCTCACTGGGATGGGTGGGGAATGAGGTCCAGGAACAGCGTTAGCAGCCAGCCTCATAGTAGAGGCCTTGCATCAAGGCTCCAAGCCTGGGGCAATATACGCTCCTCCAGGACCAACCACCAGAAAGACTCTGCTACCATAACAATCCAGAAGCAAGGTCCCATCCCTGGAGCACGCTTGCAGCTAAACCCCACATGAAGGGTTTCCAGTGGGGAAGCCTCAGCCCACCCCCATCCCACTATATAAATCTAAAAGGAAGACTACCCTCAAGAGTAGCTAAACCTCAGAACTCCATGAAAGCCAGTAGTAAAACCAGGAACACCAGAACAAAAAACTTGGGAAAGTGCAGGATGAGAGACCAGTTCTCACATAAAAACACCAAGATAGATAGACAGACAGATACATACATATACATACGTATAGAAAGTTACTGTGGTGATAGAGATGATCAAAGCATAAACTTAGAAGATAACAATAATGTTGTGATGACTACATGTAAAGCCTCAAATAAAAATGTAATTTTGTCTCAGACCCAAAAAGAATTCCTGGAAAAGCTTAAAAAGGATTTATTAAAAAGCAAATTAGAGACATAGAAGAAAACTGGAAAAAGAAATGAGTGATGCAAAAGAATTATGAAAAAAAATAATCAATAGCATGGGGAAAGGAAGTACTCAATGAAGAAAAAAAATCCCTTAACAATTAGAATTGAAAAAGAAGAAACATTGACTCTATGAAATATCAAGATACAATAAAACAAAATCAAAAAAGGGAAAAGGGAGAAGAAAATATGAAGTTTCTCATTGGAAGAACAAATAACCTAGAAAATCAATCCTAGTAAGATAATTTAAGAATTATTGAACCTACTGAAAGCCCACTACACACGCGCACACACATGCACACACGTGCACACACACACACACATACACACAGGCTCAATAGCATCTTTCAAGAAATTATCAAAGAAAACTGATCTGATATATTAGAACCAGAGGGCAAATAGAAATTGAAAGAATCCACTGATCTCTGCCTGAAAAAGATTCCAAATTACAACTCCCAGGAAAAAATTGAAGGATTTAAAATAGATGATGAGGAAATAAAATTATTTCTTTTTTGCAGATAACATAAGATTATACTTAGAAAATTTTTGGAAAACTACCTGTAATTATTAACAACTTTAGTGAAGTAGAAGGATACAAAATAAACCCACATAAATCATCAGCATTTCTACATATTGCCAGCAAAATTCAGCAGCAAGAAGTAGAGCAGTTTCATTAAAAATAACTGCGAACAACATAAAATATTTGGGAGTTTACCTGTCAAAACATACCCAGGAATTATATGAACACAGTTATAAAAAAAATTCACACAAAGCCAGATCTAAAAAATTGGAAAATATTTAATTGTTTATGGGTAAGCCAAGCCAATATAATAAAAATGACAGTTCTATCTAAATTAATCTTTTTATTTAGTTCTATGACAATCAAATTATCAAAAATTATTTCATAAAGCTAGAAAAATAATAGCAAAATGCATATGTAAGAACAAATGCTCAAGGAAATCAATAGGAAAAAAAGCAACATCTCAAACTATTATAAATTGGTAATTATCAAAACAATTGCTACTGGCTAAGAAAAAAGTGATGGGTCAATGGAACAAAGTAGGTACAAATTACCTCATACTAAATGACTACAGTAACTTAGTGTATGATAAACCCAAAGATTTAAGCTTTTGCAACAAAAAAAAATCATTATTTGACCCAAAACTACTCAGAAAACTAGGAAACAGTGTAACAGAAAATAGATATAGACCAACATCTTTTTTCATTTTCTTGATTTTTTCCCTTTTTTTGAAACTTCTTGTATAAAATATATAATATGGAAATGTTTTACATAATGCTACATGTATAGCCTATATCTGATTATTGCCATCTCAGAGAGGTTTAGGGGAAGAAAGGATAGAATTTGGAACTCAAGATTTTAAACAAAAATGTTTTAAATATTTTTTTAAAAAATTAATGAATGCTAAAAAATAGGTGTCACATTTTTTCTTTTTTTCTTTTATCTAATTGCTGTTGCCCCAAACACTACCTACCTCAGTTCATTTATCACAAGCAGTCAATTATGAATCATATTGGATTGTTCTAAAATAGCATATTTTATAAATGATCAAAATACTCATTTAGATATTTCACACATCTTCCTGACATGACCTGCTCAGTTCCCTCCATTTTTATGCATGTGACCAAGTGGTCTGTGATTTGTTTCTATATGTCAGGAAGAGATAGCATGATTCTCAGGAGGATGGAGTTGACAGTGTACTTGTCTGTGTCTTCAGGCAACCTTTACAGAAGGGTGAACTAGATGACCCGTGTTAGACAGTAGCAGAATTACAGAAACTAAGGTATGAAGATCTAATTATTTCCTTCTGTTAGCAAATGTTTCTCCTCAGAACCATTCTAGTTTAATCTCACTAGTTTCTTGTTTTGTGCAGTCCCTCTTCTGATATTTATGACATGTTACACAAATGTTCAATTTCATGATACTAAAAATAGCAAATAACAGGTTACTTAAATGGTAAGTTGCAGCTATAGAAAAGACTAGTGCTTTTGAAGTACTTTTCAAAGTAGATTTCAATACTGGTACAAAAAAGTCAGTGTGCAGATCTTAAGTTTTGCTAATTGCAATCTTAAACATTTCATAATCCAGTATATGGAGTTTACACTGTGTACAAACACATGATATCACTATGAATTCATATCTGAAGCTTAAAAATCAAATGAAATGTAATAATTATATAAGAAACTCCTATTTAGTTTGTTTCAGATGCCTGCAACAATTGCCAAATCTATCCAACGATACTGAGAAGGAAATTCTACATGTCAAAGTTTAAAGCCCTCTTTCTTAGGAAAAACTACATCTTCCAAAGGCAGCAGCTTTTCCTTAGAATGCATTCTTTTTACTAGCATCTATTAAAAGAAGTCATCAAGTGCAGATTAGTAACATCCATCAAAGGAACTATGATCTCATTAATGTGGGTTCTTCCAGCTCTGTAGATCACAAGCAGTCCATTTCTCACCCTATGTGACTCTTGGCCATGTCATCTTATAAATCTTTTATAGGGAATCTGTTTCTTAATGTTACCATTTATAATACACAGGTTGTCCATCTATTTTTTCCTTTCATTAACATGAGCAACTTGGTTTTCCAATCACAAATATTTTGAATGATATTATTAAGGTCACTTCTTGAATGTAATTTTTCAGTAATAATATGCCATAGCCTATATTTGCCTTCTCTCTGTCTCTTCATTGTGCTTTGAGTCACCTGCAGTTTTTATTCTTGACAGATTGTGATATTCTATGACTTTTAGCCATGTAGCATCGCTGCATGAGCATTACTATTTAAAGGTGGAGATTTTTTTGGTTTGGAGAAAAGCTTGAGATTTTTTAACTCTGTACAGTTTCCCAAATGCAGCCCAGCTTACTCCTATCTGGTAATATGATCCATTCAGGGTCATGGAATTTGAGATTTAGAAGGGATCTCATCTAAGCCAACCTCTGATCAAAATAACAAAAAATTCCCCACTACAACATCCAATCATTGACTGTCCATTCTTGGCTTGAAGACTTTCCATGAGGAGGAACTTGTTTCTTCTCTAAGCAGTCCATTTCACTTTGTATAGCTCTCTCATTGGTAGAAAATGTTTTCTATCACCAGCTTTTATTTTGTTGGCATCTTCCATGCAGCATGGGACGGTGGGAAGAATATGGAGTCGGAGGAGCCTCTATCACTGAACACCTGGGTAACCGGCAGTAATATGGAAGATAACAATTAAGCCACTTAATATCTCTGAGCCTCAGTGTCCTTATCTGTAAAAAGAGGAAGTTAGACTAGATTTCCTTTAAGTTTCCTTTTAGTTTTTAATCTGTGATCTTAATTTTGCCTTCTAGGTGTCACATAGAACTTATCTAATTCTTATGATATTTCTTCAAATATTTGAATATAGTTATTATTTACCTCATGCCATCTATCTTTCTTCCCAATTTACTCTTTTCCAAGCTACATATCCCAAGTTTTTTTTTAAAAACTAATTACCATATGGCATGATATCAAGGCTTTTCACCATCCTGATTACCCCTGTAGTCATTCTGTAGATTATAAATGTCCTAAATAGTGACATCTACAACTGAACACTATATTCCAGGTTTGGCTGATGAGTTCTATATATGATTTCCTTATTCTGGATCCTTTATTTCTCTTATGCCACTTCAAATTACATTAACTTTTCCAATAGTCACACCTTCCTATCAATTAATACGAGCTTGCAGTCCACTAAAACCAGTAATGAATATAATTCAGCAAGCATTTATTAAAGACCTAGTATGGTCTGGGCCTTTGGTACAAAATTAGCCCCTGTCTTCAAGGAGCTTGCATTCTACTTGAGGGAAGACAACTTCAGAGACAAATAAAAATGAAACCTAAACAAATGAAAGACAAAGAAAATGGGAAGGTGTTAAGTATACAGATTTGGCAGCTGTATAGAAGACAGATTATAAAGATCAAAGGCAGGGTGCAGGGACATTTAGGAGATTGTTGGAATAGCCCATGAGTGAAGGAATGAAGTTCTGAGTTAAGTTCTTGGCCATGGAAGTAGAGAGAAAAAAGATCTAAGAAATGTTTTTGAGGGAATATCAACAAAGTTTGACAATTGATGGATAAGGTGATATGGAGTGATGTGATGAGAAGGAAGAGTTAATATTGGTGCCTCAACAGAAATAAGGGGGTGAGATAGGCTTGAGGAAATAGATGAGTTCCATTTGGTACATGATGAGCTTGAAATGCTTTTGGGACATCCAGATAAAGATGTACAATAAGCAGTTGGAAATAGGGGATTACAGCTCAGGAAATGAGTATTTCAAATTGCTATCTGCCTACTCCCACCCTATTTTGTACATGTGAAGTCTTTTTTTTTCAACTCAAGTAGGAAACTCTAGATTTATTCCTAGTTAGCACAGCAGAGAGAGTACTAGTTGTGAAGTCAAATCCAGCTTCAGACACTTGCTAGTTGTGTGAACCTGTGTATCTGCCTCAGTTTCCTCAACTGTAAAATTAGTAGAATAATGGCACCTATCTCCCAGGGTTGTTATGAAGATCATAAAAGTCCAGTTCCATAAATAGTGCATTCTTAATCTTCTTGATTTTTTCCTTTGCTTCAACTAAACTCTTAGGTGGTTGTGTTGATTTAAGAAGCTTTGCAGTGTACCAGTGCTAGGTAGCATCAGCACAAAATCATACCAGATGATTTTAGTTCTTTCATAGGAATAGTTAGGTCACAGTGGAGAGTAGCCTAGGCACCTTGATTCAAGTAGCCTTATGTGACCTGGAGAGAAAGTATTATAATAGCACCTAGTTTCTGTTTTTTTTTTTTTTTCTTGTGTCATCTAAGTTATAGAGGGAATGAAATGCTGGACCTGCAGTCAAGAACACCTGACTTCAAATCCAGCTTTGAAGATACTCCCTAGCTGTGTGACCCTGGTCAAATAATGTAAACTGTTGGCCTCCATTTCCTCAAGTATAAAATGGAAGTAATGATAGCATCAATCTCTCAGGATTGTTATGACAATCAAATGAGATATATTTAAAGCACTTAACACTTGGCAAATAATAGATACTATATAATGATTCTTTCCTTCTCTCCCCTTCCCCTTTAAAATAAAGATAATGTTTATACCATCTACCTCATCAAATAAAAATTTAAAAATATGCAAAAGTAATTTAAGTTTACACAATGATATATTAAATGGCTGTGAAAAGATATTGTAGATGGCGTGCATTTAGCTGTGTGTGTAAAGAAATTGGGATATATGTAAATATACTGTCATAGACAGCATTTGATAATTAAAATCATGGATTAAGTTTATTGCAGGTGATTACCATGTCTATATAGATCAGTAATGTTTTATGCATTATTTTGTATATCATTTCCATGTTTTATGTGATCTAAGAAATTCTTTGGAACTAATGATTGTATTTCTTGCATTATTTCTGCGTCGTTAGCTCCATACTTTTTTTTTAAAGGCACATTTTATATTCTTTTGTGCTTAAGATAGTTTATGCTGTTCTAAGTATTTTGGCATAATATTTATTAATTACTTGGTTAATCTTCACAAGAGAGACATCTTTAATCACATGTCAGGAATCTGTGAACACCAAGCTAGAGAATTGGTTACTCATTTAAATAACCTACTACTTGTCAGGATTCATCATTATTAAAAACATACAGAAAACTAACTTTCTGACTAAAATATAGCAACTGATCATCCACATAAATAAATTAACATTTAACACAGCAACTTTTTTTTTTAAATCAGAAGAAAAATGAATCAGGGATTCTTAACTCAGTCATATGTATCTTATTAATCATCTGAATTGGTTTATAACATTTCCTAAGTTGACAAGACTTTTGTGAAATGTATTTTCCTCTAGCTGCATAAATGTGACTCTCAGCCAAGACAGATTTATGACCTTTTAAAAATAATGGTGGGGGAATGAAATTGGAGGAAACATTTTAGTATCTGTTTAGCTCTGAGGCCTAAAATGCGAACTCTCCAGTTCTTTAAGGCTTTGAAATGCTGATTCTAGCCTTCTTGTGGGTTCTTAAACACCTTCTCAAATGACCCATTTTAATAACCCGAAAGCTATTATATAACAAGCAGCCATAATTTAGTCCAAGGCTCTGGGGGGACCCTCACAGTTCAGCAATGAATAGTTAATGCAGTATAATGTTTAGCAGGTTATTAGTTTTCACTATACAAATGCTGATCAGGGAATGCTTTTATAAGGTGTTTAAAAGAAAATGTAATTAACTGGTTGCGTGCTTCTGTTGCAGCTCAAATTGAAATTATTCCATGCAAGATCTGTGGAGACAAATCATCAGGAATCCATTATGGTGTCATTACATGTGAAGGCTGCAAGGTAAGCCCCCATTTTTTTTTGTTTCTGCGTTATTAAAAAAATAAAATGTATTTACTCTTACAATTTCTGTAAATTCAGCTTTTTGGAATGTTAAAGGATCAGATTTGACACTATATAGTGAAAAGACACTTAGTTTTGGTCTTAAAATACAACCATGGTACATATATATTAAAGATTGCTCAGAGGAAGCTATTTATTTGTTTGTTGCTTATGCCATTTAATTGATAGGAGGGGTCAGCCCTAGGATGAAATAGAATCATTCAGTCTCTTTGTTGTTATACCTTTTGTAAAGAAGCCACCTGAGTTAAGTTTGAACTGTTCTTTGATTCTCATTTTATGGGAAAGTCTAATCAGATTTGGATTTAATATATAATTGCCTGAATGCTGTCATGCAGGCTGAACTGGGCAAGCTAATAGCTGTCATTTATCCAGTGCTTTACTTAAGGCATGAGTTCTCACTTTGACTCCAAGAATGTAGTAGATACACTATTTCCCTAAGTTGAAAATCTAAAGTAGAGAAGCCTGAAGATTCAAGCCCCCCAATTTTTTCTTTTCTCAGTTATTTTTTCATAATTATTATCATATGTTATCTGCCCTGGTAATTCACGTATTTAGAAGAAACACTGTGCTATGGTACAGTGGGAAAAGTTCTTAGGTTTAGATTCAGAGGACATGTATTTAGATCCTGTGTCTTATGTAGTGACTTAACCTCTCTGGGGTCTTCCGTTTTACAACTATATAATGGCCAGATTGGATTAGATGTGCTCTAAGATCTTGCTCTAAATCTGTGGTCCTGTGATAAAGAGTATAAATCTAGCTACTTCCTAAGGAGATCTGAGGTAGCTTTCCATTTAAAACAGCAAAATAAAATCCTGAAAATTAAGATGGAACAGAGGTTAAGGGAAACAGATAAACATAGTAGATTTTCTCCTGCCCTGGTCTTTCTGCTGTTAGATTTGAGTCTTGGCTTTGTGAGTGTGGACTTCAATTCTTTGAGATTCAGTTTCCTTATCTGTAAAATAGAAATAATATTACCCTCACTATTTCCTTCACAAACGGTCATGAAGAAAGCACTATGTAAACTGCAAAGTACTATGTAGATGAATGCTGCCATCATTACTATATTTGTCATGAGAAAGTGTCCAGATTCATCTACCAAGACAAATAAAATTAAATTATTTAAGTGAAAGTGTCCCTTTGGGCTGAATTACCCACAAATTCCATCCAGTACGAGGATTCTCACTCTGAACTCATGGTTTTTGCTGTTTTGTATTTGTGCTTTATAATGATGAGTGAATTGTAGAAAATGTAGATAAGTATTTCATTCTTTTGTGAAATTCACCTGTTGAACTTTCTCCACAATGCCTGCATAGCATTTCTAACAAAAATGGATTTTTTTTGACCAGTGTGTACTTTGGGATTAAAAAAGGGCTTTGAAGTAGCTACATATGCAGCAGTAGGCTTTAGATCACTTGTTCTGGATTAGCTAAATTGAAAGCAATTGTGTTTCTCTTTTCCTCACTCTGGGAAAGGATTTCTCCAGGCTTCATATCACAGAAATGTTGTTTAGGGTCTACAAGATAATCAACATCGGTTCTCAGCATGCATTTTTTGCCTCTCCCCAAAAACCTGATGTGAGAGAATGTGAGGCATAATTATGAAAGGTGTTGGACATAGACCCAGGAGATCTACTTGACCACAACAAGTCACATAATCTTTCTGAGCCTCAATTCCTTTATCCAAAAAAATAGGGTTGTCATTTTAGCATACTCCCCTATCTCATAGGACTCCGCTGAAGGTACTTAATAAATCTTAAAGTTAATTGTAAATGTGAAGATTTTTTATGTATTTGCTACATATCTTTTGTTTTATTTATATATGTATATATACATATATACTTATACACATATTTCTATGTTTATATTTTTTGAGTTATATAATTTTAACAGATATGCAAGTTAAAATAGAAAATTAAAAATTATCCAAGAAAAGCCAGACTCTCTTCAACAATGGGTTGATTCAAATGATTTGAATCAAATCAGTTCCAATTGTTCAGTGATGAAGAGAGCCATCTACACCCAGAGAGACGATTGTTGACCACAACATAGCATTTTCACTCTTTCTGTTGTTGTTTGCTTGCATTTGTTTTCTTTCTCAGTTTTTTTTCTGTTCTTGATCTGATTTTTCTTGTGCAGCAAGATAACTGTATAACTATGTATACATATATTGGATTTAGCTTATATTGTAACATTGAACATGTATTCGACTGCCTGCCATCTGGGGAGGGGGTGGAGGGAAGAAGGGCAAAATTTGGAACAGAAGGTTTTGCAGGAGTCATTGTTGAAAAATTGCCCATGCATATATTTTGTGAATAAAAAGCTTTAATAAAAGAAAAGCCAGAAAAGCCTACTTTTATATGAGGTTTCCAAATAGTAAAACTTGCTTTATTCATCATTTCCACTCTCCCTCATCTTCAGTTTCTCTTCTGCTTACTCCTTTTCCACCCCCACAGAATTGTTCTTCTTTCTTCAATATTTGGGGAGGGGATGGGGAAATCCTGCTTTTCTGTGACTTTGTCATACAATAAAACTGTCATCCACCTTCCATTTATCCTTCGACCATTTTTGACTGGCACAGAGATCCCACTCTTGTGCCTCAGTTTTCTCATCTGTAAAATGAGATTGGGTTTAGTGACTTTTTTTTTATTTTTATTTTTTGGTTTACTGACTTTTAAGTCATAGCTCTAAGTCTGTGATCTCTAAAATCATATAATAATGGTTTTTGATCCAATCACTACATATAAATAATTTTCCCAGTGGCCTTCCTCAATCGTCATTCTCCAGCTTTTTGCTGCATTTAAACTATTGACTATTCCCATACTCCTGGGAACCCTTTCTTTGACTTCTATGACAATAATGTTATTGACTCTTTCCCTTGTTCTTACTTACTGTCATTCTCCTTCACTGGTTTGCTTTTCTCATTCTATTCCAAAATATGATTGTCCCCCTAAATCTCTGTTACCATCTTCTCTTTCAACTCTCTCTTCCTTAATGATTTTTTCTTATTCCATTGTTTCAATTACCCCCTCTTCTAGATGTTTCTTCTATTAATACATCCAACTCCATTCTCTATCCTCAGTACCAGTCCCCCATTTCCAATTGCCCTCTAACTTTCTCTACCTGAATATTTTATCAACATCTCAAACCACAAATGTACAAGACTGAACTCCTTTTCTGCACCAACCACCAGAAGAAAAACAAACCTAACTTTCCTATCAACTTACCTATTTCTTTTGATGGTGTCACCATCTTGAAAACCCCGAGTTCAAACTTTCAAACCATCTTCAACCTTTTCTTTTTCCTCTTGCCCTATCTATATTCTGCCTTCATAATATCCCTCTCCATTCTCATTTACCATCCCCTTGATTCATTCTTTCATCGCATTTTTTAAGACTATTTTAGTGACATTCTACTTGGTCTCCCTGCCAATAGAATCCTCTTTCTCCAGTACATCCTTCCTCACAGAACAACTGAAAATACATAAATCTATCATTCTCTTGCTCAAAAAACTTGCCACTTTCTCTTTTTAATAAGATAACTTGTGATTTCCTTTACCTAGCATTTAGGTCTTCCACAGGCACAGTAGACAAAGCACCAAACTTCGTCAGAAAGAGCTTAGTTCAAATGAAGTCTCAGAGATTTATTAACTGTGCCATACTAGATAAGTTCCTTAACTTCTGTTTGCCTCAGTTTCTTCAACTATAAAATAGAGATAATAATATTTATCCTGCATAGTTGTTGTGAGGATCATATGAGAGAGTATTTGTATAGTTCTTAGCACAGTTCCTGGCACATAGTACATACATATTTATTATCTCCCTTTCTTTCTTCCTATGTAAATTTGTGATTTAGAAGTAAATAACTACATGTAGTAGAATAAAATATTTTTGAAACTTTTTAAATATATATCTAAGGAGGAAAAAAGTATAAAATTCATATTTGTATGAGCTATCTTTTAAATATTGTTCTGAGAAGCTATGGGAATTACAGAGTCTATTCATTGCTTAGGTTTGTTTCTTGAGAAGCAAAGAAATCATACATTTTATTATAGTTTTATCTGCTTAGAAGTTATATGCAAACACTGAGTGTGGTAATACTTGTTCAAATGTAACCCTTGCCTCATTGCCTGCTTCTGCTCTTTCTTTGGTATGTTAGCTCCAAATGACCATCCTATTTGAAAAATGCCCTGAACCCCATGTTTAAGTGAAATTTGATAAAAACCATTGAATCATCAGTGTGTGCAAAGCCCTGTGAGAAATGGGAAAAAATATATACAGTATGGTCATCGTCCTATGAAACTTTGTGTTCCAATTGAATATAAAAGCATAATAATAATAGAGTTGGCCATAATAAAATTTTTTAAAATATAATGTAATGATAAGAGGCAGCATAACTTAGTGATCTTTTTTTGAGAGGCAATTGGAGTTAAGTGAAATGCTCAGGGTCATATATCAGCTAATAAGGCTGGCTCTCAAGCCACTGAGGGCTGCACTGTGCTACCTAGCTGTTCCATAGTCCAGTGATTAAAGTTTTCTTCAAGGTTACTAATGAACTTATCATCAAATCTAGTGGATTTCTTTTAGTCCTCCTTGACTTCTCTACTGCGTTTTTTTCTAATGTACAATATTTTTACCTCTCAGGTATTCTTTTCTTCTGTTGGCTTCTGTGTTTGCATTCTTACTGTTCCCTTTTCTATCTCCCTTCTTTAAATTTGATGTTCCCCCAAAATCTTTAAACTTAGATTTTACCCCTGATGTTAGATGAATTTTTAATTCTGGCCCAGTGGAAGTTCAATAATCCAACCTAGATAAATCAGAGAGGCTCATCAAGAGACTGGTTACAAGATAATGAAGTTTGGGCCATAGTAGTTCTCAGGCTGGTCAGCTAGATGGCGAGTTACTGTTCCTAGAGGTGAATAAGAAGAAAAGAATGGACAAATTAATTTTGGGAAATTGCAAAGCTGCTTTATTGACCTCAAGCTTCTTGGTCACATAACAAGTAGACAGCCAGAGTTCTCCCTTAGTACCATTCCTAATATGAGGAAAAAGAGCCCTATTCACTCATTGGTTAAACACACCTTAGGGGCAAATATAGACAAGAGTCAAATAGTGTGGGCAAGCCTAGATGGGTTAAGATCAGCATTGCAGAAGGGAATTCTCTAACTATTGAAATAACAGATCCATTTGAGAGAGCCATTCTCAAGCATCAAGTATTGAGTTGTAGAACTCACTTGATCCATATTCATCTAGGGAATAACCATATCAAGGTAATCCTTGATACTTGGAGCATTAAAATATTAGTTACACAGGATAATTACAGCAATAGAGAGAAGGTCAACCCTGCTGAGGCTGGTAAGATGTTATACAAGCAAGGAGTAGGACACAGCCAGATGTCTGGTATAAATGAACAGAGATAAGCTACAGACTGTGTGGACTGGAGGAAAGATGCTGAGGTAGAAGTCTTTTCATCTCACCTCCAACTAGTGAGTTGTGAATACATTTAATCTTAAGAAAATACATCTTTAGATCCGAGCATCAATTTTTCCCATTGACTGAGTCTTTTAAAGAACAATTTTAGTGTTACTATATTTCTTTTGAAAATGTGACAAATACTAAGTTGCTCCCTAATTGAAAATGAGAATTTTATCTGGAGAAAATATAACAATTAGATCCTTTAGTTGATTTGTTGTTATGTTTTTTTAGTTCTTCAAGATGATCTTCTTCAATGATCATAACATTGGGCTTTCACAATTAAGTCATTAGTCTTACTTTCCTCTTAAAGACTTAGAAATAGATTCTTTTATTTAACAAGTATCTATGGAATATGTGCTTTAACCAAGATTTTATATTGGTCTCTCTTTGCCTTAGTAACAGAAACTGATACATTTCCTCCATTATAAGTAAAAATAATTATATGATGAAAGGACATAATCCTTTTCAGAAACAGAATATATAAATTATCTGGTGTAATTTACCTACAAGAAAACAATTCCCAAGAAATATGATGAGGATGAGGATGATGGCTAGCATTTATATAGCCCTTTAAGGTTTGCAGAATATTTCAAGTGGATCTTATTGGATCCTCACAGTGACCCCATGAGGTCGGTTCTGTTATCATTTCCATTTTACAGATGGGAAAATTGAGGCTAAGAAAATTTAAGTGATTTGCCCAGGTTCACCCAGCTAATAAGTATCTGAGACAAGATTTGACCTCAGGTCTTTATCAGCTTATTCCTTAGAAAGAGGTAATCTCAGAATAGTGGATAGGGACCCAGGTTCTGATTCTACCATGTACTAGTTCTGTGGTCCTGGACAAGTCACTTAACCTCTCAGAAAACTCTCTTAAGACCTTAAATTACAGAGACACTGATCTGCCTTAGTGAGAGAAAATGCCTCACTGGGAGTTCCCTCACTGATGAAATTAGAAGTAGATTAAATATTGCTATTGTGAAATAAATAGGAGAGGAACTAAACTGCTTACATGAAATGCTCTATAAATGTCATCTTTTACTGTTGGTATTATTAATCAAACCTCCACTAAAGTCTTCTTCCAGGCCTTCTCATAATGTGAAGCTGACTTTTGGCTCTACAAGGCCATGGAAAGAATACTGGGTGTGTTGGAGACAGAATCGGAATTCAAATCCCACCGCTGATGCTTATTACCCATATGAAATTGGATACTTAAATGTTCCTTGGTCTTTGTTTCTTTATCTTTAAAATAAGAAATGTGGGGGCAGGTCGGTGGTGCAGTGGATAGAGCACCATTCCTGAAGTCAGGAAGACCTGAGTTCAAATCTGGCCTCAGACACTTAACACTTCCTAGATGTGTGACCCTGGGCAAGTCACGTAACTCCAATTGCCTCGGAGGAAAAAAAATTTGATTTTGAGGCCTCTGAAGTGTCTTTCTGCACCTTTAACTGCCCTTGTAGAGAGCAAAGACTTTGAGTACAAGTGCCCATAATAGACAGATTTGGGCCTGTGACTATGGGCAAGTTATTTAATTTCTTAGCACTCTCAGGCTTCTCTGGAAGAATATTAGAGATAGTATCCGCATTTTAGGGACAAGAACATTTCATCTTCTACTACTCCCTAGTTCCTATGAAACCACTGGTGCAGAGGTGGGGGAAATTGTTTGCCAGAAAAAAAACGCTCTCCATGAAAGTCCTTCTTGATACATGCTTATTAGTGGATGCTAATTTTCTTTTGATTGGAGATTGTGAAATTTTACTAGCATTCTGAGACTCATTTCAGATTTTCCTTCCAGTTTTGCTATATTCGAGTTCACCATCTAGTTCTTATTTTTATTTTAAAGTTCAATTTTATAAAGGACATTAGATCAGGTCGTATTTTTCATAAAAGGTGACAGAGATGATATTGTATCCTTTTGACTTGAAAAGTGTTGATTTTATTTTTTAAAAATAAGTGCATTAAAGAGTAATGAGAAGAAATTTGCGTTTGTTCAGCTAAAGCTTCTAGCTTCATGATGATTCACACTGAGGATGAATGCTTTCACCCCCTAATTTGCCTCAGATTGGTTCATTTTTCAGTGAACCTCAGCAACTGCCTTTTTTCAATTTGCAGAAAGTTCTACGCCCATAATTGGGTACTCATTTGGTTTAGACTTTTATGTAGCTCTCTACAGTCAAAAACGACCATCACACTTACTGATTGGGACAAAAGAAGTCAGTTATAATTGCTTATCTGAATTTACACAGTACTCTACTAGGAGGGGCAGTCTTTCTTAGAGCTGGAAAATATTCCACATTTTTATTACTGCTGTTATGTGCAGTTAGTGGGACATCACTAACAAATTTTTGCCAACAAGGGTGATTGATAATGTCCAAAACCAATAGAGAGAGTGCCAGAACTGTCTGCCTCTTTTCTTTGAGTTCTGCTAGTCTAGTCAAATATATTTGGCCCCTTTATAGTTCTCCAGGGCTTACCATTCCCTCACAATTTTTGCTCTTTTTCCTGATATTTCTTTTCTTTACTTATCTTTCTCTATTTTCTTTTTTTCATATTTCATTACTTTTTCTAAAACCAGACTAGCGTCTTTATTTCCCTTTACTAGGTAATTAGCTATTAGTTAAGAGAATTTCTGCCATCATTTATGTCAAAATGTTTTGCCAAAATGAATGACTATAAAATGTCAATCTTTCTAGATATTGTTTCCTTTTTTTTACAGTAATAGAGTATGCAAATCTATTTTTTAGATGGGGAGGGAAGTAAAAAGCCCCCACTGAAATTCCTAATTGTCAGTTGCCAGTAATACTGCAAAATTTAATGATTCATGTAAGCATATGAGTATTCACAATAAATCACGGAGTTATGAATAAGTCATGGTTGTCAAAAGGAAATGTGTAGCCATTCCAAGCCGTCTGCCATTAGAATGCATCGAGGCAGCTGTCAGCTGTTTTCTTGTAATTAAACAGCCAATGAGCAGCTAATTAAGACATATGTGTATACAGAAGTGGAAGTGGGTATGTTAATGAACTGTAGGAATCAATTCATTAACTGAAAATTGTCAAAAGACCAAACATCAGCTCAGCATTTCAGCCTCTGCTGAACTGAAGAAGCAGCAAGCCAAGGATGAGCTGGTGACACCAGGCAAGCCCACTCACTTTGCATGCCCTAGGCCTCCCTGGCAGTACCAGTCAGCAGGATACTGCAGCATGGAAGGCTGGGAGGTATCTTACAGGGACAAATGGCTGAAACCATCAATGATGCTTATGAGAAAAACTATATTGATATTTCAAAAGTTTTGTTCAAGCTGGCACATGAGTTAAAGAGTCATTTCAAAAAACTGATCATTCTGTGCAATATAGAATAGGGAGTATTCCATGTCAGAAGTATTAAACAGGACTTGGACAATAGGCAGAGCTGAATGTTTCCCTTTTATTTAAAAAAAAAAAAAAAAAAAAAACCACCTTGCTTATTGATAGTAAGGTTTTGGGGCAGCTAGGTGGCGCAGTGGTTAAAGCACCAGCCCTCAAGTCAGGAGGACCTGAGTTCAAATCTGGTCTTAGACACTTAACATTCCCTAGCTGTGTGACCCTGGGCAAGTCACTTAACCCCAATTGCCTCAGCAAAAATAAAAAAAAAAATAAAAAATAAAAAAAATTGATAGTAGGGTTTTAAAAAATATCAATATGCCATATGCATTATGTATCTATCTTCACTTTTCCTTGATTCTATATAAAAAGGGGGAGGGAGAACATAGGAAATTAGAAATCCAATATACTACAAAATATTTAACAAGCTCTTGGGATAATGTTGGACACATGCATCATTGGTGTCAGTGAATCAGCAAGCATTTATTAAATAGTCTGACAGAACTGAGGATACTAGAAGAAGAACTTTATGAAACAAGAAGAAAATGAATGGAAGACATTTCAACATGCCTGGAAGTGAGAAGCAAATGTAATGTAAACTGTTAATGTAGGTGGGCAGCCAGGTGACACAGTGAATAGAGTAAGACTCATCTTCCTAGGTTCAAATCTGGCCCCAGACTCTTACTAGTTCTGTGACCCTGGACAAGAAATTCACTTAATTCTGTTTGCCTCAGTTTCCTCATCTGTAAAATAAGCTGGAGAAGGAAATGGGAAACACTACAGTATCTTTGTCGAGAAAACCCCAAGACATGACTAAAAACGACCAAACAAAGTATAGTATTAATGAAGAGAATTCTAGGAAATGATTGAACAATAGCATCAAAGTATAGTATTAATGAAAAGAATTCTATACTGGAAATTTGGATACATTTACTCCAATCTTGTATTACATAATTAAATGGTAACAAGTCTTTCTCACTTCTGAGCCTCAATTAGCTCATTTTTAGAGAGAAGGGATTAGACTACATACTTTTGGAGATCCCTCCTAAGCTCTAAAGTTCTGTAATTCTATAAAATAAATGTTAGAAAACATCAGAAAACAAGTCTCTTTTTAAAAAGCAGGGAAAGATAAAAGGTCTTTATGAAACTGTCACAGAGTTCTTCACAGCAAATTGTCTTATTCTTCCCAAACTGTTCCTTTATTATACAGTCAGTGGAAGGCACAGGTAGGCTAATATCCTTATCTGTAGTTTTTATTAAACTTTAGTGCATCTCCCTAAGTACTATGAGATCACCACAGTCAACAATCCTGAACCACAAAAGTTATTGGAGCTATTGGTCAAGCCTGAAAAGATTTATGCACACATTTCCAAATCTTTTAAATGTTAGAAATGTACCTCTTTATTAAAGTAGCCCAACTTAAGCAAAGTGTAAACAAGCTTCAAAGTTAATTCTTTACAATAAATAACAGTCTGAAGATACATATTCCTGTTTTTCTTAGCACATTTTTGGGAGTCACCCATAGGAAAATTCAAGGAGTCTTTAGCATCTTCAACCACCTTCCCATTTTATAGATGGGGAAATTGAGGCACAAGAAGGTTGGGACTTGCCTTAGTTCATCAATTTTTCATTGATTTTAACCTTTTCTCTTATCTGGTCATGAATGCCTTCCCACTCTCTTCTATCCTGTCCTCTAGATTGCATGTTCTGGGTTTGGGGCTTTTGGCTGGAGAAGTCTTAGAATTTTCTCTCAGCTGCCAGCTTGCTTCCCTGAGGGAATTTTCTCCCTCTCTGCTTACTCAGTCTGTCAAAATCTTTCATCCTCTTTTCTCTCACCTATTTTCTTTAGTGCTTGAACAGCTAGCTATTTTTCTAAATCTTTGAGCTCTAAGACAATGTAAGGAAGGCTCAGCCCAATGCAAGATCATTTCTTACTATCTTAAGGAGACCTTTTTCATTTTTCTTCTTGAGAAGCTACCGGTGGGAAGCTTTGAGCCGCTGTTAATGTAAAAGTATGGCTTCACTTTTTAGGCTGTCATGTTTGCTGAAAATTTCTGCCAGTTAATTGTTGCTAACTAATGAAGTACTTTAGGACCCCTCTGGAGGGAGAGCTTGTGGTGTGGGGCTGGGAGGGAGATGTTAACAGGTCTAGTTTTTAATCTTTTATACCAGAATTTAGAGGATTGCAGAGCCAAAAGGAAACTCAGAGGGATATTTAGAGATGAGGAACCTGAGACTCAGAAGTGTTAAGTATTTTGGCCAAATATTTGATCAGATATGTTGTATGCAGTGAATGTGGAATTCCAAGAGATCTTCTAAATATCTTGTTCGTTTGTAGAATAATTGGGCTGCAGATTGTAGAAAGAACAGTGGCTCTTCCAAAGCTAAGGGACCTGAGTAAAAATCCCATTTCTTCTTACCTCCTTCATAATTGTAGGAAAGGTCACTTAACTTCTTTGAGCCTCAATTTCCTAATTTGCAAAATGTAAGGAGGTTGGGCTAGAGAGTGTCTGAGGTCCTTGCAGTTTTAGATCTGACATTTCTGTGATTTTATGCACCCAAATGTTTATTGTCTTCTTCAGAGCAATATCCTTGGAAGGTCATAACTATGCTTTTAAAAAATAATTGGAATTCTTCTTCCTAGAATTGCCTTCAGGGTAAATTTGGTTTTTGGAAAAACAGCTAAAAAGTATTAGAGGCCAAATCTAGTAAATAATGTGGATGACCAAGTAGACTTTTAATATTCAGGGCCTGAAGAGGAACTTATAATAGCTATAAAGTAAAGAGACCGATTTGATTCTGTGATTTACAAACTGGCTCTGATAACAGTTCCAAAACAGTAGTTTAAAAAAAAGTTTGGACTGATAACAGCATCATTGTAGTAAATTTGGACTTCTGGGTTGGCTAAAAGACAACTCTCATTTATAATAGTTTGCTACACTTTTACATTTACAAAACACCTTCTTCATAATCCCATGAAATAGGTCAAGCAAGTGTTGCATTGTGATGAAAAAATAGCAAAGAGTTTTAAGTCTGGAGTCAGAGGTCCTAGGTTCTAAATCTACTTCGATTGTTAACTTCCTCTGTAACCTTGGGAAAGATTCCTTTCACTTCCCTGGGCCTCAGTTTAAAGTAGTTTAAAATGAAGTGGTGATGATGGAGTCCTTTCTTCACTGTATGACCTCCCTATGATGAGGGAACCAAGGTTTGGAGGCTTCAAAAGAATTATCCACATGACCAAACTTGTAACTGTTTGTTATGGTATTCTTCTCTGTCTTTTCCTATAGTGATTTATAGTAAATTTCATTCATAGAGGTAGATACCTGTGATGTCATTGGCATATGGAACTCCCAAGTGAGAAAATTTCCTTTACCAATGCAAACTGACAATTTTTCTGTAATTTGTATTCTTAGAGAGTTGCCTAAAGCTCTGAAAAATTAACTGACTTGACCAGAGTCCCGTAGCCAATATATGTCACAGATAGTATTTTGAATCCTTTACCCAGTAGGCCATATTACCTGTAAGAACAAAATTTAAAGTATTTTAGAGGGACAGCTAGGTGGCACAATGGTTAGAGCACCAGCCCTGAAGTCAGGAGGACCTGAGTTCAAATCTGGTCTCAGATACTTAACATTCTCTAGCTGTGTGACCCTGGGCAAGTCACTTAACCACAATTACCTCAGCCAAAAAAAAAGGGGGGGGGGATTTTAGAAACATGTGGTTCTTTAATACATGTTACTTTATGAAGTTAAAAAAAAGTTATCCATGATCACATAGCTTAATAAGCATCAAAAGTAAAGGCAAAACCCAGGATTCCCAATCCAGTATTTATACTACTTTATTTTTACCACTTAGTATGAATATCTGAGGCCTGACATTATTTGTATCATAAAAATGAATCTTATTACTTTATAGCCAGATAGTTTTATTAATTGGTTTCCCTGTTTCTGTAGCCATTAAAAAAATAAGGCATCATGCTGTGGCTATTCAGTCTCTTAGAGGTTCAACTTTGCAGAAGGTGATGGCTAGTCCATATTTGTTTTAAAATGTCCATAGAAACTAGTCTATAAGCTATAACTATATAGCTATAAACTAGAGACAACAAGCTGACACAGTAGTTAGATTCCAGGCCTGGAGTGAGGAAGACTCATCTTCCCGAGTTCAAATCCAGCTTTCTAGCCGAACAAGCCACTTGATCCTATTTGCCTCAGTTAGTTCTAAACTGGAGAAGAAGATGACAAATTATCCAGTATTTTTGTCCAGAAAACTCCAAATAGGATCACAAAAAGTCAAAGATGACTGAAGAACTCCAATAGAAGAGCGAAGAGTGGAGAGTGTTTACAAGTCATAGTCATAGGCTCATAGGTTTAGAAGTCTCAGTCATCATCTAATGCAGACAGTTCATTTTAAGAAATTAATAGTGGCCTGAAGAGGTCAAGGATCCTGCCAGGTAATACCAGATTATGTATAACTGTGTAATTACCTCTACTAAAGTATTACTGAGATGCCTTTTGTTCTGGACGGGTGAGTAGGGGGCTCCTAAAAGCTATTCTAAGGAAAGGCAGAATGAACTAGAAGGACTTTGTATATGGCCTGATGATGGTCCTCCCATAATCTCAGTGAAGCTCACCATTAGCTTGGCCACAGTGTGATAACCCTGACCTTAGCAGCTCTTAAAGATCATCTGTTAAATTATAAAGGGAATTGTGATCTGCATAGATGAAAAGAGCAGTGACAAAAATGGTAGCTCCTTGATGCATTGACTGCATGTTGTCATCAAAAGAATGTAAGCAAATGTTCTCCAGAGGTAATTGAGAAAAAATTGTGTGGTGATATAAATTTGATTTCACACTCCATATTTTGGCTCTCTCTGCTAGCTTCTATAGTGATGGAAAGGAAGAAGGGATGGTATGTTGTTGTTGAGTCATTCAGTCACGTCTGATTCTTCATGACCCCATGGACTGTAGGGTTTTCAGGGCATTAGCTGTAAGCTTTGGGCTTTCAGGAGCTTTGTGCTGCTATGGAAGCTATGTAGGTAAGCAAAGAGGAGCAGAAGGGGATTGAGGGTTAAAGCAAGTGGCTTTGTTGGCTTTTAAAGACAAAAATTGCAAACACCTGTAATCCATAGGCATGTCACAGCCATGTAAGTTCCCTAGACACACCAAGGCAAACTGAGGGATAGTACTTCCTATCTCCTTTCAGTTGTTCCTTTCATATTGCTATGTGGGACTTGAGCTGCCTTTGACATTTCATGGCCTGGGATGACATATGATATGAAATTTTCCTTAGCTTTTCTATCTTCTTGGCTTCCTTGTTAGATATTCATGAATTTGAGCTTGGGGTGAGCAAATACTCTGGTCAACTTCCTTCACCACACTACTAATTTCCCTAAAGTCCATCTGCTTCTTTGTCTATTCTTTTTCCACTTATGACAATCATCCTTTGAATGGGTGTATCTTGCTAGTATTAAAACTACTATATCTGCTTCTGAGCATCAAGGAGTATGCTCTGGGCACATTATAATTAAAAAATGAAAAGGACAGACTAACTAATTCATTAGTTAGTCTGTCAAGATATTTGAAACTAAGAGTTCAAGTACCATCTAGATACAGAGTAAAGGATGCTGTTAAATACAGACTTTGGTTATGCTACCAAGTAATGCTGTGACCTGGGCAAAATATTTCTTTTCTTTGGGTTTTGATTTTCCAACCTGGGAAGTTAGGGGGATGGACTAGATTGATAACAATTCAACATAACATTTCAGCAAATTCAACACTTAGTAAGAACACTAGCAAACTAATGGCTAGTGATCAAAAGAGATATAATATCTGTAAAAACAATTAGCATAAGGCTTAGCACATCTGTTGTTTCAGCCACATCCAACTCTATGTGATCCCATTTGGGATTGTCTTGGCAAAGATACTGCAGAGGTTCTCCATTTCCTTCTCCAACTCATTATACAGATGAGGAAACTGAAGCAAATAAGGTTAAGTGACTTGCATAGGATCACGAAGCTTGCTTTTTGATGGGCTTGCCACAAGTTGCTCCACATTTCATTCCCTTCTCTGATCAGCTGTCAAAATGATCCTCCTAAAGTGCATATCTAACCATGTCATCCCCCTACTCAGTAGATTCCTCTTAACCCTGATCAGATTTGTAAATCATAAAATCCTCTTTGGGGCAATCCATAGCTCTTCATAACTTCTTTTTTTAATTTTTTTTCTTTATTAAAGCTTTTTATTTGCAAAACATATGTATGGGTAGTTCCTCAACACTGACCCTTACGAAGCTTTCTGTTACAAATTTTCCCCCCTGCTCCCCACCCCCTCCCCCAGATGGCAGGATATCCACTACATGTTAATTATGTTAAAATGCTTGACAAATTGAATATATGTATACCTATTTCCACACCTATCATTGTTGTGCAAGAAAAATTGTATCTACAAGGAAAAAAAAAACAGATAAAGGAAACACAATGCAAGCAAACATCGATAGAGACCATGAAAATGTTATGTTGTGGTCCACATTTCACATCCCTCTCTCTGGGTGTATATGGCTTTCTTCACTGAGCAATTGGAACTGGCTTGAGACATTTCATTGTTGAAGAGAGCCATGTCCATCAGGATTGATCATCATATAGTATTGTTGTTGCCATGTATATTGATCACCTGGTTCTGCTCATTTAGCTCAGCATCAGTTCATGCAAGTCTCTCCAGGCCTCTCTGAAATCATCCTGCTGGTCGTATAACTTCTTCATAACACACACACACACACACACACACACACACACACACACACACACACACACACACACCTTTCCAATCCCCTTATTCTCCTGCCTCCACATAATCTATGATCTAGTGATACTGGCCTCTGTGCTATTGAACAACACCTTCCCTCTCCCATATCCAAAAATTTTAACTGGCTTTAATTTCCTTATCTAGAATGTTCTCCTTCATCTCTTCCTCCTAGATTCTCTGGCTTCCTCCTAGACCCCTCTAAAATCCTATATTCCTGAGCCCCCTTAATTCTAGTCCTGTGCCTGTGTTTATCCTATGTGCAGTTTATATATAGGTGTTTACATTTTGTCTCCCTATAAGACTGTGAACTCCCTAAGAGCAATCATTACCTTTTGCCTTTCTTTGCATCCCCAGGGTTTTAACACAGTACTTGGTGCATAATAGGCACTTAATAGATGTTTATTTATTGATTAATAAAAGGTCAAGAAAAAGAAGTGAACCTGACTGAAAGATCAGCAATCATCTAATTGATTCTTTTATTTGATAGATGAGGAAATTGATAACCAACAAGTGAAGTGACTTACCCTTAGCTGAATGAAGTAAATGAGCTAAAGTGGGCAGGGGCAATCTCAGTCTTATTTCTAGGATCCAAGCCAACCAGGACCTTTGGGGTAAAGTTATTGTTTAAACTTCAGAAAATGTAGAAAAGTGTATACCTGTTCGGTGTGATTTTTTTTTTTTTGCAGTAAAAAAATGTTAGAAATCTAAAGAAAACACAGGTGAGTGATTAATTTCTTTCCATTTCTTTTCCAAGGGAATTTCTTTTAATCATTGATGGTCACAAAGAGGGGACCAAGTCCAATACCCCTTATGCAACCATGCTGAAATTAAAGGGAGTTTTGCATGTGTAAGGATTGTAGGATTGGACTCAGGAGATTCATTTTGCTCAGGAAAAAAAAAACACCAGCTTTAATTTCATTAATGATTTCCTAGATGATTCCAATACAAGTTTAATTCTCCATTAAATATTAATGCCACTTAGTGTACTGTCTTTAGCATTGGATAGATAAAATTGATACTAACCAACTCTTTTTGCATTTTGTGACTTAAATCACAGGGCTTTTTCAGGAGGAGTCAGCAAAGTAATGCCACATACTCCTGTCCTCGTCAGAAGAATTGTTTGATTGATCGAACTAGTAGAAACCGCTGCCAACACTGTCGATTACAGAAATGCCTTGCTGTAGGGATGTCTCGAGATGGTGAGCCCTCCCAATTTGAGTTGTGTTCCCAGGGCAGAATGACACTTTCTTAGGATGAGATTGTTAAAACACTTCTTAAAATGTGAACCAAGGGCTTCCATATATTTTCCTGTTTCATGTTTTATATAGATGTTGATCCATCTCCCAGATAAGCTGATTCAGTAAGGGTGGTATGACAAGGGAAATGTGTCAGAACACTTCCAGTGTATAACTTTAAGACACTATATGGAGATGCATTAATTAAACAAAGGTGTAAATCTTAGTGCCTTCATACTTTGAATTCCCATTACATTTTGCCAGATGGCAAAGCACTTCCCCCAAATTTATAGTTTTGTAGACAGATGCTATATCCCAAAAGGATTATTGACATTCAGAGCAAATCAATTTTGGCTTATAGTATATATTTTGAAAAATTGTATGCTGAAGTCAAATATTTGTACGCACAAAGTATATGAGAATAAAGCAGGGCTTGGATCAGCAACAAATGTTCTTTTCATTAAGGAAAAATATTTTAAGAAGGAGAACCCATTTACTATCCAATTATAAGACATTCTAGATTTGCCTGGGAAACTATCTTAAGTGTACAGATTTTAAGACAGTTATTCAAATGCATGAAAACTGGGCACAAGCACAATATGTACAGTTGAGGTCATTTCATAATGCAGGATGGTCCTTTCATGAGATCCAATTGAATATAATGCCTTTTCTAATAAGGTTTCTTTTTAAAACACTATCCTGTCAAAATCAACTTCAACTAACTGGGCATGCTATCTAATAAAGTCTGTCCTATTGATAGAATTTGATCTTTAGAAACTCCAGTAGACCTAGTACTTACAAAATTGTAGCCCACAATGGTGGTGGTATATATGTGTGACTCTTGGAATATTAAAGAAAAAAACTGAAATTTTTTGGAGCTGACAGATGCAGGTCACAAACAATTTACACCATATTCTTAGAAATTCCTGTGATGTGCAATGCCAGCAGATTTTCTCTTCTGTTGGCACTGAGCTGACAAAATTAGGTGTTGCTTGGGAACCTGTAAATTAAAGTCACAGGATGAGAATATATTTTCTCAAGAACAGTTTTTCTTTCTTGTTTTTTGAAAGGTATTATTATAAAGGTACTATAGGGTAAGACAGAAGTTACTGTGTAGTTGTTATACTATGGAACAATAAAATTCTACTTGGATTTATTCATTGGATGTAATGTGACATATATATTTTTAATTGTTTCAGGGAGGATGACTATAGGATCTCTAGATTCTTTGCAAATGATAAATGGTACATACTGTTTTGGGTCTGAAGTCAGTTTTTGTTCTTGAGAAATTATGGGTATGCATTTGGCAGTAGACAGAATGCTAGACTTGGGAACCAGCAAGACCTGAGTTGAAATGCATACTCAGACATTTATTAGCAGTATGATCTTGGACAGATTACTTAACCTTCTCAGCCTTAGTTCCTTCATCTGTACATGTGGGATAATAATAGCACTTACCTCATAGGGTGGTTGTGAAGGTCAAATGAGAAAATGTATGTAAAGTGCTATGTAAATGCTACCTTCTAGAATGGTCTGCCTAGACCATTGCTACTTTTGCTACTTTTCCACTCAGGTTTTGATCACTATAACTGATGTTCCACCTTACTCAGTTTCTTCTATGCAGAAAAAGAATTAGTATAAGTATTCTTTAGCTTAAAAAATTTCCAACAACTATCTAGTGTGTTGACCTAAGCCAATAAACTCATTTTCATTTTTCTTCCCCTGAAACAATAAGGTGGAGGTCAGATGAATTAATTCATATTTTCTATATCTAATTTCTAATTATAATAGCATCAGCAATACTCAACAGAGTCTTTGCCTACTTCTGAAAAGTAGAGAATTGTGAGCTTTTACAGGAACGATTCAAGCTAATAAATAATTTTTCCTCAGTGATCTGATTGTTTCAGGAAAAATAATTGTACAAGCTGGATGATCCCCAGATAACTTCCCTAATTATCTCTTCATTTTGTACCTGGAGGCACATCCCAAGGGAGAAGCACTGAAGCTAAAATTCAAGTATGGATAACTTGGGACCAATGATAAGAGAATGGTATCATACTTTCTGAAAAATGGGGTCCAGTGTTGCTGTGGGGGCTACCATGATCAAATCAGGGATCTTCTTTAAATTAAAAAAAAGAGAGAAAAATGAATCAAAATCTAAAGCGCAAAATGTAGTGACAACATAAAAACTGTAGTGGTTGACCTAAGGGTAGAGAATGGGTATTATTATGTGCAAAGCACTATACTGAGTGTTTCACAAATATTTCTCATTTGGTCTTCACAGTAATCCCAAGAGGTAGGTGCTGTTATTATCCCCATTTTACAATGAAGGAAACTGAGGTAAACAGGGGTTGAGACTGGTTTTGAGCTCAAGTCTCCAGGCCCAGTCCTCTATCCACTGTACCTTCTAGCTGCTCTACCTGAAGAAATTATCATAGTAATCTGAACACTGAACTAGAGTTGGAAGACTGACTTTTATCACTGTCCCCCAGTGTAAATCATTCATTCTCTTTGTTTTGAAGAGAAGATACTTTGAGCCATGTAGGATTATGTAATCATAATCAATATACATTATAATATATAATCATCTATCTGTAAAGTATCTCCTGACCATAAATATTTTGTGTGTGTGTGTGTGTGTGTGTGTGTGTGTGTGTGTGTGTAATCCTGCCCTAGACTTACTACCTACATAATTGTGGGAATGTCACATGAGGTTTCTGATCTTGAGTTTCTTTATCTTTAGAATGACTTGCAGTGATAATATTAGAATTTATGTGGCACTTTCAGGTTTACAAATTACTTTACATATATTATTTCATTTGTTTTCACAATGGTCTACTTATGCTTTGCTACTTTTCCACCCAAGTTTTGGTCACTATGACAGTGTTCCATTTTAATCAGTTTCTTCTATGTATATATTCTTTAAAAACAAATATCCAACAACTCTTCAGTGTATTGACCTAAGCCAGCAAACTCATTTGGGAGTTAAATTCCATTATTATATCATATTATATTATACTAAAGAATATATATTACATTAAACCCGTAATATGATATAATATATTATGCATATTATTAATTCCATTTTACAGATAAGGAAACTGAGAATAAGAGAAGTTAAGAAGTTTGTCCAATAGTGATCTAATAAGTGGCTGAGAAAGGAGTTGAAATTTTTGGAGGCACTTGGGGTTAAGTGATTTGTCCAAAGTAACACAGCTCATAATTGGCTGAGACTGGATTTGAAATTATATCCTCCTGACACCAGGGCCAATGCTCTATCTCCTGCCAAACCCAGCTGTCCCTGTTAAGTTGTCAATTGTAGGCTCTTGGGGTCAGTTTCATTACCATATAATCACCATCCTATTATTGTTTTGCAACTACGTAAAGATATTTGAGGGGGAAATGATAACATCAGCACTTCTTTGTGTGTGCACATACCTATTTGTCTGTTTTAGGCATATATACATATATATGTACTTACATAAATGTTTGTATACACACACAAACATATATATATGTACATATATATATGTATATGTATATATATCCCTGTCCTTTTTCCCTCTTCCAGCTGTAAAATTTGGTCGGATGTCAAAAAAGCAGAGGGACAGCTTATACGCCGAGGTACAGAAACACCGGATGCAGCAGCAGCAGCGAGATCACCAGCAGCAGCCTGGCGAGGCAGAGCCACTGACACCTACCTATAATATCACCACCAATGGGCTAACGGAGCTCCACGAGGACCTCAGTAATTACATTGACGGTCATACCCCTGAAGGTAGCAAAGCAGACTCTGCAGTTAGCAGCTTCTACTTAGACATACAGCCTTCTCCAGATCAGTCGGGTCTTGATATTAATGGAATCAAACCAGAACCAATATGTGACTACACACCAGCATCGGGTTTCTTCCCTTATTGCTCTTTCACAAATGGAGAGACTTCTCCGACTGTATCCATGGCAGAATTAGGTAATACCAGAGAAAAGTTTCTGTAATTGCTTTAATAATACCCTTTGAATGAAAAGTTTAACACATTTAGCTTTCTCTAATGAGCATGCTATTAGAAATTAACCCTCAATTCCATTCTGTGTAGTCATCTTCTCATTGCTTAGTCAATTATTGAATTGACTGTGAAGCACCATGAAAGTAAAGGAAAAGTGTGTCTCTGGCAGGAAGTTCAAATTCCACAGGATTTATTAGGTTTAGGAAATGTTACCATTGATTTCTTTGAGCTATTTCCAGTTACTGCCCATATTCTCTAAAGCAGTGGTTCTTAAACTTTTGTTCTCAGTATCTTTATACTATTAAAAATAATTGAGAATCTGTCCAAAGAGTTTTTGTGAGTTATGTTTATAGATATTGATTGTATTAGAAATAAAAATTAATTTTGAATTTGTAAACCTTCTGAAAGGATTTCAGAGATTCTCCCCCTCTCCCCCAGGATTCTCTGGAACATACTTTGTGAATCACTGCTCTAAAAGGTAAAGAGTGCTAGACTTGAGAATCGGGAAGACCTGAGTTCAGTGGAGCTGTAATTTTGTTTATTCTTCCATGCATTTTGGTAATGGATACTAGTCACTCAATCTGTTCATTTCAATGACTAATCACTGCAAAAATGGCTGTAATTTGTTTATGGTTACCATTATTAGAGCACTTTAGATTAAATATAGACAGGATTGTAAAAATGAGAAAACAAATAGCCTTTCTAAGAAATTGTTATTTGCCATTTTCATTGGACTTAAAATATTGTACTATTATCAGGGGACTCTTGAGAAGAACCTCTGTGAGTTTTTAGTTGGATCTGCTCCTCCTGGTGATTCCTTACTCAAGGTTCTAATCCTTTGGGACCTTTCAGTGAGTTTCTGTGGAAGTGACTGATCTGTGACAATGAGAGAATTAAGTCTTCAGAGGGGAAATTAACAGCAGGAGCAGAAAGACTTTGTAAGCAATTGAAATCCTTTTTTTTACGTTCTATAGATGTGTGGTCTTCTTTCCTGCCTTCTCTACATCTTTTCTCCATTAGAAAACTTTTTTTTTTTTTTTTGGTGGTGGTGAAGGGAGCAGATTTTTTGATGTCTGCATGATCTTTCTGAAAATAGAACAAATGGAATTTTTTTGCAGTTCATCATTAATATTTGTTTTATGAATCTAAATTCATAAGAGCACTTTTTAAAGCTTCATCTTTAACCAGTGAATAGTGTTAAAGGTAACTTCACATATTTTTAAATTAATGAACTAGAAGACAGATTATTTTATTGTTGTTCTTGAACTAGACCCAGAATTCTTTATCTTGTAATCTCAGTTGGCCCTTAAATAGAAATATGAGAAAAGCAAGATTCTCAGAGATACACCAGGATTTGATTGAAAACTATCATCTTTTTTAATGACCCAACATTATTTTAATTTTATTGTTATGTCTCCATATATTCTATTTGCTTTTTGTTGTTCTCTATTGTTATCTTTGAACTTAATATTGTTGTTTTAACATACATGACTAAAGTAATAAGCCTCACACCAAATATGCTATTGTTATTTCAGTACAGTGGGAGTTGGTGCTCACTGACTGAATATTTCCATAGGTACTCTACACAAGGATCTTTCAAACTTTACCACAGTGTCTCGAATAGTAGGTGTCGTATAAAAGCTTAGTCCCTTCCTTTCCCTTTCTCACTAATAATCAGTCTGAAATGTAGAATTAAAATAGAATTGACTTGAAAAAATGTATAATTTTTTTTACAACTTCATTTTGAACAATTTTGATTTTTTATTAATTTTTTTCAATTTAATACTTTATTTTTTTTAATCAATTTGAACATCAGTTCTTTAAAAGCTCAGGCCCTTGAACATAGGAGGCATTTCACTTTTATTATTAAATTGAAATGCAGAACTAAGAGGATTATTATGTTATTACAGGAACTAGCAATTTAAGTGCTAATGTTCTAGAATTTAAGCTAATTTGTGCATTTAAAAATACTAGGAAAAATACGTGAAAGTCTTAAATATTAAGTAAATGAAATTCTGTAATTTACAATGTTGTGATGTCAGAATAACTTTTGTCATTAAATTTTGATTAGCAAACATATAGCAACTACACATGTGATTTTGGAGGTTAGCATATGCTACATTACCCAGTTTATTCTTCTTATGATGACTTCTAGCCTTCCAGAGTAGCATCTTATATACTTCCCATTCCCCCACTCTGGGTTTTTAGTGGAAACACTTCTAAATTTCTAGCTAGATAATTTGGTTCCATCATGAAGTTCTATATTTGGTTTAGATAGCACAGTCTAACAACCCTGGAGACCTATGTAGAAAACGAAAGTTATTTTCTTTTCCCATTTCCATAATTGAGAAATAAAGCATTGTTGGAAGAAATAAACTAAATTCCTAAGTTTTCAGCAGTGTGATATCTTACTTGCTGAATTAGAGAGGCTTTAAAAAGAGCAATACAATTTTCTAAAAATCCGAACTTAATCAGAATTTAGTAAATAAAGAGTTTGTGAGTCATAATCAAAAACATTGTGAAATTCTAACTGGTAAGAATGTGGCTACTGCCCTCTACTGGTGAGTCAGTCACATTTAAATATTCAATTGTACCCCTTTTACTGACTGGTTTGAAAAATAGGAAGAAAGTAGTTTGGGTCAAGGATATCAAGAAAGATGGATCCATTTTATGTGATAAGATATAATTTATTCAGCTATTGATTTAGTAATGTACTGAAGCACAATATGAAATAATAAACTATAGGCAACATGAAAAACAAAATTTCTCCTCTTTCCCTCAACCCTCACCTGCCTTATGGGTATAAGTCCTGGCTGAAGTTGGATACCATGTTTAAAGGACCATAGGGAGTTCATTCCAGATTTATGTGGGTGCAGACTCTGAGGCAGACTGGATCTATAGGAGTCTGAGGACAGGATTTATACAGTTCAACGTGTTATTTTCTATTTTGGAAACTTTAATAGTCTGTATCAAACTCAGCTAATTCTATCATTGGTCAATTGGTCAAGTTCAATTTAAACTTTTACAAATATTTTAATTTACTTGAAAGGATTATTGAAACCAAAGAAAATATTCTATCAAGAACTCTGTTTCTGTAAAAGGTAGTAAGCATAGTAAGCTATGTAATTTTTAAATTTAAAACTAAATTCTCATCTTTTGTAAAGGAGATAACCTATGCAATCAGCCCATCAAAAAAAAAGGGGGGGGTGGTGAGACACTAACAAGTTCAGAGGTCTCTTGACTATATCTAAAATGAATTAGTTCAATTTTCACTCATGTTTCAGTTATGTATGGCTTAATGTTCATTCATTCCCAGACATGTGTGGAAAGGGACAGAATGTTATCAAGGTCAAGAAGTTCTAAAAAGTTTCCATTCCTTGTCTGTTTTCTAAGTCCAGACTGCTCATTTCTTCTAAATCTGAGTGCTCAATGAGTTGTTCAGAATGACTTAGAGCAGAGATTCTTGATCCTGTTTTTGTCATACACCCTACCTCATACCTTTTTGCACTGAGACTTTTTTAGATCACTCTATATTGATAAAATTATCATATTTTGGGGGGGGAGGAATTCACAAACTCCAGATTAAGAACTCCTGATTTAAGCTTATGTTTGTTTTAAGTTGTGAAAAATGCCAGAGTAATTTCCAAAAGTTTTTTTGAAGACTGAAAGGGGGAAATCATTGTGCTTTCCGACTTTTTTTGTTTTGTTTTGACTTAGAACACCTTGCACAGAATATTTCCAAGTCACATATGGAAACTTGCCAATACTTGAGAGAGGAGCTCCAGCAGATAACATGGCAGACCTTTCTCCAGGAAGAGATTGAAAATTATCAGAACAAGGTAAATCCTTGAAGAATATTTTTGGAATCTCTTTTTAGACAAAATGAATAAAAAAAAGGTGAGGGTTGTGGATTTGAAGTAGAAAGTTATGGGGAGTTTAATATGAACAAGGAAATACAATACCTAGCCTGTGGTCCTATTTGGCCTTCAATGTGCTGGTAGGGTTGCACACATTGCATTCAACTTGTCAAAAAGGGAAAGAATTAGATAAACTTTCAAAAATTCTAAATAAGTTTATATTTGTGTTTTCTTACATTTGAAACTTTAAAGACCTGAAAGATGGAGTAAAATAGTCTCAACTTTCATTTTCTTTAAGTTAAGAATCAGGTGTTTAGAGGGCATGTAAAAGTTTCAGAAGACACTATACTAAACATGTCCACGTGAGACTCAGACTTAAGGAGGAAGTTTTATAGAAGGAAATGGAATCACAGTGGGGGTAAGTTACTTTTCCAAGGTCATACAGACTGAGAGTTAGTGATAGAGCCAAGCTAAAACTAAAACACAGGTATCCAGTGATTTTTTTTTTTTTTACTTTATCATGCCAGCTGAAACTGACTGTGACTGATTCCTTATTCTAGTATCATACTTACAAAAGGGAAGCAGCTGAACAGTTTAGGATTCTAATGCACCATTTGGGTTTGCTCTTGAATTGGCTACAGAATGAGAACAAGAAGGCACTAGAGCACACCAAAAGCTCCATAAGATAGTCTTTGCTGAAGCAATGGTATGCTTCAGCTTTTTGCTATTTGTGTTTATAGCTTTTCTTCTTTATCTTTGTCCTAAATGGGGAGAAAAAGAAAAAAAAAACTACTTTGTATGAGTTAAGGAGAGAGGAAGGAGAAGAGGGATTTGAAAATGACTTTCCTGAATCTGAACTAAAATAGATGAACTATTGCTTTTATATACATAAAGTAGATAGGAAACCTCTGTGCAACTTGATTGCTGGAGTCCACCACCTAAGACAGATTTGAAAACATTAGACACTTAAACTAATTATGTCTGCTTTGTGGGGAATTTTGCATGGTAACCTGTTCTCTCTCTCTCACAGCAGAGGGAAGTAATGTGGCAGTTGTGCGCGGTCAAAATAACAGAAGCTATTCAGTATGTAGTGGAGTTTGCCAAACGCATTGATGGATTTATGGAACTGTGTCAAAACGATCAAATTGTGCTTTTAAAAGCAGGTATGTGCATTGCAGGCAAATTTCAAGGCTCATTTCACCCTGGTTGTGAATGAAATGCTTGTTAAGGTAGGAGAAATGAATAGGTGTTTTTTTTTTTCCCTGTTTTCATTAGCTCATGATTCTCTTAGTAAAAACCAACTTTAAATGGTTTATATTTACTTTCAAAAATCCATTCATTCACTGTGGGGGCTTTTTTCTGAAAGAATAAATATATTTGATATGTACTTATATTCCTAAATTCTGATAAAATTTATTTCTGTATTCTTGGACTCTATGGAAAGTTTAGATGGAGTGAGAATGAAGAGTGTTCCTTATGGTGCTCAGTAGACATCAAATTACCATTTTAAAAAATTCTATATATATATTTTTATAGGTATCTATCTATCTATCTTTGAAGCATTTTTCTTTCCCCTAACAACACTAGGACCCTTTATAGCAAAGCAGAAATGATCCTAAGGTTATAATTTATAAATGAATCTTTTCTTTTGTAAAATCCAATGATGCCTCATCATCATAATCTTTAATGATAGTAGTACATCTCACTTATTTGGAGTAAGTCACTCATGTGATTATTAAGCCTACCATATAGTACTCATTACATCATCTTTGCCATTGAAATACTTCCAATCATTTTATAGGATTAAATTCCCTAAAGTATTATAAATCAAACCATTTTGTCTTTATTTAGGTTCTTTGGAAGTGGTGTTTATCAGAATGTGCCGTGCCTTTGATTCTCAGAACAACACCGTATATTTTGATGGGAAATATGCTAGCCCTGATGTATTCAAATCCTTAGGTAAGAAAACTCTAAACTGAATTGTCAGGACAACAGAAAGAAATACTTGGAGGAGTATTGTCATCCAAATTAGTTATTTGAAAGCTAAAAAATATTTTATTCTTCTTTTATTTTATCATTACAGAAAACTCTAAAAAGCTTTTATGGTCTTATATGTATTATCATAAATACCTGCCATATTTAGCCTAATAGTAAAAGTTTATGTTCTGTCCTTCTGCTTTGTGAACGTAATTAATATCTAGAGGTCAATGTAAAAATTGTTGACATGATTTTGTTAATTAGATGTCAAGGATTCCAAATTTGGGAAGAAAATAGATTATTACTCCAAAATGGTTGCTATATTAATGTACATAAATTTTAAGGAATTAAAATGTTGTCATCGTGAGAATTTCTTCCACTAATAAAAATCACACACTGATAGGAATCACAGTTCCTTGACATTGTATATCCATTTATAAGTAATATTTTACAGTTTTGAAGAATTATCTGAGGCATATACCAATTAAGTGAATTCCATATGGTCACGAAATTAGTAAATGACTAAGTTTGTATTTGAACTCAGGACTTCCTGATGCCAAATCCAGTACTATATTTATTCTGCTAAAATGTTTACACACACACACATACACACGCACACATACACCAACCATACCACATCATACCCACTCCCAGTATATAGAAATCCATTAATAATTGTATATATCTTTTAAATCAATCCATTAACTAAGTTAATTTTCCATTAAAAATTCAAATAAAAACTATGGTAGTAAAAGTATTGGTAGTAATAGTAGTAAGGGTAGTAGTAGTATTTTCTAGTACTTATATAACACTTTAAAGTCTGCACTATCTCATTCAGTTCTCACAACCCCTTGTGTTGTAGGTATTGTTATCTTCATTTTATAAACTAACAAACTAAAGTAGACAGTTTAAGTGATGTGTCCAAGGTCATACAAGTAGTAAGTGTCTCAGGCCAAATTTTAACTTTGGCAGTCACATCTTTTCCCCTAGAATATTAGCCCAAATTCCAAGTCTTTTATGTTTTTATTTTGACAGGTTGTGAAGACTTTATTAGCTTTGTTTTTGAATTTGGAAAAAGTTTATGTTCTATGCACCTGACTGAAGATGAGATTGCTTTGTTTTCTGCATTTGTGTTAATGTCTGCAGGTAAGACCAAAATAATAGTTTTAGGATTTCTTTTAACAAACATAATAGCTTTAGGATTGTCCAGGCAAAGAATTCCTGATTTTTAATATTAGTAAGCGTAACTTCCCTTTCTTGACTAGATTAAAAAAACATTTTCTCCGAACTTTTAAATTGGGATCCAGCAACGTATACCAGTTTATATAATACCTTTAAAAAATAATTACCCATCCTGCCATCTAGGAGAGGGGTAGGAAGTAGGGGGGAAAAATTTGTAACAGAAAGCTTTTTAAGGGTTAATGTTGAAGAATTACCCATACATATGTTTTGCAAATAAAAAGTCTTAATTAATAAAATAATAATAATAATTACCCAGTGTGGGTCATACCAGTGATTCATCTAACCAATATTCTACAGGTAGAGATTCCAAATTAAATAACATGAATGGATCTTGTTTGCCTTGACAGTAAAAGTTGAGAATATATTCCCTAAAACATTCTGACATCTCTTAATGAACCTCTTTGACACTACCTTGCACTTTGTCCCACCCTTTATATTTGTATTTCAGAGTCACAAATTCTATTAATTTACTGCTTTCTGCTATGAAATTGTTTATGCAATTACATTATTTTTCTTGAAATGATTTACTACTCTAAAGTCTTAGTAAACCTCTCAATTACTTTAAACTATAGGTTAGTTCTACTATTTGCCAGAAAAGACAGTCACTCAAGTATGGATGTGCTGTGTACACTTAATAGTAGTAGTTTCATCTAAACATTTGGTTGTCTTGAAAACTTGAGTGCTATAATAGTTTTTTATCTACTTATGTGCATGTCGTCTCCTTTAAAATGTGGGCACCTTGAGGGCCAGGGCTATCTATTTTATCTTTATATCCCTAGCATTTAGCATAGTACCTGGCATTTAATAAGAGCTAAATAAATGTTTTATGATTAACCATCTGCTTTTATGCATACACATGCTAAATTTATCGAGTTATAAGAGATCCTACTTCACTACTTGCTTTAAGAAGCAAGTTATTTTAAGGTCTAACTTATGCTCTACTTATCTTTATAAATGCTTAATTACTTATAAATAAGTGTTTATAAAAGCTTAATTGCCCATCCCCTGCTTTACAAAATTCAAAAGAAAATTGTAAAGAGGTATTCATCAGTTCATTGAGAAGCATTTATTAAGCACCTACCATATGCCAGGCACTGTGTTAAGTGCAGGGGATACCAATAAAGGCAAAAAAAAAATATTCCCTAATTTTGGGCTCTCACCCTTTAATGGGGAAGACAACATGCAAACAACTATGTACAAACAAGCTGAAGACAAAGTAAGCTGGAGATATTCTCAAAGGGAAAGCACTGGCATCATCAGACTTTAAAAGGGCTTTAATAAATTATATTAGAAAAACACAAGGACTATTCCTGATTATGTGATATTAGAGGAATACTACAGCCATCTTCCTGCTCACTTTTAGATCGTTCGTGGCTGCAGGAGAAGGTAAAAATAGAAAAATTACAGCAGAAAATTCAACTAGCACTTCAGCATGTCCTACAGAAGAATCATCGGGAAGATGGAATATTAACCAAGGTGGGAGCCAGAAAGTCTCCAGTTGGTGACTCCTTGTCTTAGACTATCTGTACTGTCTGTGTGTATTGTAGTATTTTGGTAGATGCTTTTTTAGTTTGTTTATTTGTGATTACTATTGGAGTATATTTATCGGTAAGTGGAAAAGGTGAGGATTGAAAATTAATTTTATTATTTTTTTAGGTGGCATGGAGGCAAATGAAGGGGAGAACCCAGAAAAAATTTCTAATGGACTTGGCTCTCTTTTTCCCTGCCATTTTAAAAATGCAAATACAAACTCAGTGGCTTTCATAGATTCTTATATAGGTAGACGGGACTGATGACTAGGGCAACTAGGTGTGTTGCAGTGGATAGAGCACCAGACCTAAGAGTTAGCAAGAGCAGAGTCCAAACCAACCTTAAGCACTTCTTAGCTATATATGTAAAGCTCTTTTCAAACCTTAAAGCACTTTATAAATGCTGTTGTTGTTATGTTGTTGTATGATTAGTTGACAGTGTGGAAAAAATCCTGATTGGCGATTAGATTATATGACTCTTAATCTGGTTCTGCCAGTGAGCGATTATGCATCTCTGACAAAGTTAATTCACCTATTCTGGAACTAAATTGTCTTATGTCTGCAGTGAAAAAGAAAGATTTATATGGACTGAAGAGAAACCAAGTATAAAATTAGAGTATTACTGTTCTAAAATGCCTTCCAGGTTTAAAAAAAAACAAACAAAAAACTGTTTTTCTCCTTTGACCCTGTCTTTCCTTTTCTTTACAGTTAATATGCAAGGTGTCTACATTAAGAGCACTATGTGGACGACATACAGAAAAGCTTATGGCATTTAAAGCAATATATCCAGACATTGTGCGACTTCATTTTCCTCCATTATACAAGGAGTTGTTCACTTCAGAATTTGAGCCAGCAATGCAAATTGATGGGTAAATGTTATCACCTAAGCACTTCTAGAATGTCTGAAGTACAAACATTTTAAAAAAAATTAACCAAGACACTTTATATGGCCCTGCACAGACCTGGAGAGCCAACACACTGCACATCTTTCGGTGGTCGGGGTCAGGCAAAGGAGGGGAAACAATGAAAACAAATAAAAGTCGAATTTGTTTTTCTCATGCATATGATTTCCATTATGCCTACAGATATGGACCCTTTTTCTGTCTTGGCTTCTTGATCTTTGACCTCTGTTTACAAGGTTGTCTTTTCTTGTAGTTCACTGCCCACAGACTTTCTACCGAGTAATCAGTCTTTCTAGTCAGAACAGAGAAGTCCAATAGTAACCAGGGACTGCTGGGTATGCAGAGCAGAGGTTGATTGCCCTGGTTTGTATAACCTGCTCATTGTCTCATGAAGGAAGATTTTTATTTTTTTCACCTATTATTGCCAGTAGGCAGGACAGCACGGAAAGGGTCCATAGCAATAGCAACAATAGCATTATAATATATTACAGGGTAAATGGGCATGAAGACTATATATAGCTAAAGAGATATTGTTTATATATTGTTTTAATTAATATAAAATGTAGTAACTGGTATAGCTTTTCTTGTTGAATTGATAAGGCACTTTTCATTTTGCACCTTTTTTCTTTAAATTAAATGCTAGCGTGTTCATTGTTGTGTCGCACGTTCACCAGAAAGGCAAGTTTAACTGAAAAAAAAAAAAAAAAAGGCTTGGAAGGTACGCGAGGAGGTGTTTATGCTGCTGTTTTCAAAAAATACTTTTAAAAGAATGGCTGGTCATATCTAGAAATAATTATGTTTATTTTTTTTACATGTGGTATTTAGTCTGAAACTGATGTAGCCCTAAAGGATGCTTTGCCTTTTGGCAAACTTTTAAAAACAAAAAAACCAAGTATATTTAAGCTTCCTACAAAATATAATTGCAACTCTAGGCAGAGACTGACCATGTAGACTCTTAGGCACATTTTGAATAGTTTTTTAAAATGCTTCTTCATCCCCTCCCTATCTCACCACCACCACCAAATCCCAGAGCTCTAAGAATGCAGAATCCAATATTTGTATTTAAATATCTCCTGGTAGTAATCTTTGAGCTTTGGAATAAATCAGTAACCAGTATTCTTATTGGAATTAAATTTTTACTACTAGAACAAATTTGTGGTTATAAAGCACAGACTAAAGGGAGGGATAAATTGAGGATGAAGTGGGGTAGAAAAACAGTGTATGGGTTCTTATACTGTGGGAAATCTAAAAGCATACCACAGAATAAACTCTAATTTATCTATTCCCATATTCTAGAATTCTAGAAAATATCACACACTTCATTTTGTAGGCAGCAGAGGGTAGAACAGGGACAAGATAGGTTGAACCATTTTATCGTATTTGTTAAATAATGAGTAAAAGGTCTTCATGTTTAGAAAGTGAAGCTGATACCATCAATACATAGTGTCTTCAGTAGAATGGTCAGGGCTGCAATTTAGTCATATTAGGAGGAACATGAGTGGGGTTTTCATGCAGTAGGAGAAGGGGGATTTCCTCTATCCTTACAGAAAAGGAGTAATTACAAGTTACGGTGAGGTTCTTTCCAGAACAGGATGGTCATTCCTTCCTCTTAAGTCTATAAATGTTCATTTCTGGTCCTATAAGGTATCATGCTGAGTGCTATACATGGGATTTAGACACCTGATTTTCTTTGGGTTTTTTGTGTTGAATTCTTCAGCCCTGTTACCCGTATGCTATTCTCTGCCTCAGAGTAAAAAGTATTTGATAGCTGTGATATTAGTTAATGACCATTACACACTCTAGGGACCTGAATATTTTCATTCTGTTTTATCATGCTAGAAGCAAAAGAGTAGTGCCAAATGTATTTGCAAGGACAATTTTTTTTCAGTAGCAGGATGGAACTCACACATAAAAAAAATGAATTTGCAAAACACAATCTGCTTTCTGGAATTGTGGTCACCCACAGCTATCAGGAACATGTTTTGTGGCTAGCCACTCATTCTCAAATACAAACTTTCCCTATGTTTCTTCAATACACCTTGTCTCACATCTCCACAAGGCAAGTTGTATCAACTCATAGTTTAGAAAGAGGCCTTCTACAATTAATACAAAGAAAAGAATGTTTGTTGTGGCCTCAAGGTAACAAATGGAAGGAATTTCAGTCAGTTCTTCCTATACCTGTAAAAACCTTTACTTTTCCATTAGAATTATCTCCTAAATCTTTCCCATGGAATATTGACTTTAATTCTGTTGCCATTTTTGTTTTCAGAAAAAGATTAATTTAATTTATATTCAATCGACTTCTTTACTTAAAGTTTTTCTTTTTTAAATCAGAAAAGTCTTTCTATGGTGATCCGTATGAAGCCTACATAATATCTTGAACATTATATAGATACATATACCTGTATACATATATGTTTGACCAATAATCATTGTCTAACAATAAACAAAAATGAAAGTAATCTATTTAAATACTTTAACATGTGGCTACATGAACTATTATCAGTTAACTATGGAAATTAACAGTCAAAATATATTCTCCTAGACATTGTCAGTTTCTGCAAAATATATCTATCTATATAAAAATCAATATAAGGTCTTTATTTGTCCATTATATCCTGCTGGGCAGACTAATACATTGCTGGGGGGGGGTAATTGGTTTCATTGTAAGTTATTTCTGATTTATTCAATTTTGGAGATAGTTTTATTAAAGTATGTTAACTTTTTTTAACCAAAGCTTTCTAAATATGACCAGCCTCAGGTGCTAGTACTTTTAAAGAGCAACGAAACTTAATTTCAGTGTCCATTTTCAAGATTCCAATGAGCTAATCTTTTCTAAGGGTGAGGCAGACCTTAATGTTGAACACTTGTCAAGATTTCTATGATACTTGTTCTAGAAAAGATCTAGCATTGTACCAGATGTAAATCTTGAGTATCATCACTTCAGAGTAACATTGCTTTTGAAGGAGAGGCAAGAATAAATCAAGATAGAGTAATATAATGCTGCTATCAGGTCTTTTTGAAAGACCAAGAGGATGTTGAATGTTTCACATTAGATACAATTAATAGGAGTAGACCAATAGGATCCAAGATCTGAAGTGAGATAATATATTTCATTAATATGCTGTGCATAAATGAATGTGAAAAACTTTGAATTTTCACTTTCTGCTCTCATTTCTTTCTTCTATAATATATTCCTTTGCTAACATGGGAGTAATTACTTTTAATGATTCTTATAATTGAAGTTGCCTGTATCTAAAAGTGTCCACCAGATGATTTCTTTCTTTCTTTCTTTCTTCCTTTCTTTCTTTCTTTCTTTCTTTCTTTCTTTCTTTCTTTCTTTCTTTCTTTCTTTCTTTCTTTCTTTCTTTCTTCCTTTCTTTCGACCAGTCCCATATCAACATCATTATAATATGATTGAGTATTTCATACCACTCCCAATTATAACAAATATGACTTATAAAGAAAAACTGGATACTTTATTTCTGTAGTGTCTATACAGCTTGTTTCTTGTGACAATTTTGGCTTTGTTCACATAGAAAATAAAGCTACAACTTATGACAAAATGAATCTTCAAGCAGATTAACTATTTGCTTTAAAGTAAATTTGATTGTTTTGTTTTTAGTGAGTGCAGTGTATTCTTAGGTCTCTAAAATCCTTATTCACCCTTTATAACTTAAACAAAGTTGATTAAGACACTGCTTCTTCTAAGTTTGGTTGTTCTTTATGAAGTTTGTACATTTATAGTATGGATACCCAGGTCTATGTGAGCATGTGGGAAGGTTGGGGGAGTGAATGAATGTGTGTGCAATGTGAATGAGCGTCTGACTGCTTCTAGGCTACTAAGTGTCAATGGAAAAAGAAAATGTATTCAAAATATGTAAGTCAAAAATAGAAGGTGGAAAAAAAAGATTTATTCTATACAAAGCCTTGTCTGGACCACTTTAGAGAGACTTCTATTTTTTTAACCCTTCTATAAATATTTGATGGCACTTGAAATATTCCTGCAATAAAATGTGATTTGTGTAAAGAAAAAAAGATTTTGTAATGTGAAACAATGAGAGAAAGTAATGTAATTTTCTAAAAAAAAAATACAAACAAACAAACTTTGTATTATTTTCTTGATGGAATTTGTCTATCTGTCTTTGGAAAACTTTTTATTTCATTGAATGTGCCATAGTAGAAATACATGTTCTTAAGTTTTTGACTAAGGAATAGCTGTTTGTGTTCCGACATTCCAAAATGCAAGACAACATAGTAGAGTCCTAATTAAAAAGTTGAATTAGTCTGTAAGCTTCTATCATTGTTGCTTTTTTGCACATGTTCTTCATTCCTCTATAGTGCAATATGTACATAGAGCACTTGCGGGTGTACCTTGATCCCTCAGGGAAAAAAAATACATATTTGTACAGGTTTTTATTTTGGGTTTTTTTTTTTTTGCCTTTTCTTTTTTTTTTTTCTTTTTTTTCCTTTTTTGCTAAGGAATGTCGATTGAATCACTTGTTTATTGTTGAGGGGCAGCCAGATAATTATCCTAAAAGCCACTGTTTCAAACATTGATTGTTTAAATCATATATGTCCTTCTAGTACTTTTATTTTTAAAAAATAAAAAGTTATTTTCTGACAGTTCTTTGTGCTGATTGGTGAAAAAAGGGTAAATAAGCACCTTATGATTGACTTAACTGTGAATGACAATCCATCTTGTTATCAACAATAGAAGCCCTATCGTTTTTGGAGTTGGGGTTAAGAGTCAGAAACTAATGTGCTCAGGGATCTTCTAAAACTCTTAAAACAGGGTGGCCAGTACTACTGGGACAAATTTCATTTTCCATTAATATTAATAATATCCCACCAAGGCACAAGTGAACTGCATAAGAACATTAGTGTGTAAACTATTCACATTTGTCTTGTTTTGTTGTCTGAAACCTATATTTTCTTTGCTTTTATGTGCTTATAAACAGCATAAAGCTGTACCATTCTGTTCTAAAGTTAAATGAACATTAAATGTATTAACAAAAGGAACATTGTTCAGAGTTCCATAGCACACATTCTGTGCTTATTTGTGTTATTATCATCAAAGTGTTCATGTAAAATACATTTTTAGCATTCTACAATGAAAAGTATATTCCAGAATTTATTTATGGATCAAATTAAGACATTATTCCAAATAAGAGGTGAATAACTTTTCTCACCCTTGCTCTGTCACCTTTTTTGTCTCTCTTCTTTCTGCCCAATCTAACACCCCCTTCCCTTCCCTTTCTCTTCCTCTTTGCAACTGTTTCTTTCCCTTATTCCAATTTTTTTCTTTAAATATAAATATGTAGAAGAAAGCTTTAAGTACTTTATAGACAAAATATCCCAGCATAAGCACATTTTGAGACCTTAATATATCCACTGGATCAGGAACAGATATATATATATATATATATATATATATATATATATATATATATATAGTAATTCCTTAATTTTAAAGTACTTTGTGGGGGAAACTCATTGCACTACTAAATTTTGGTTAAGAAAAAAAATTTTTTTTACACTTTTAGTGTCAAAAATATAGTATAATGGAATGTCTTTAAAACATATTACAAGTTAAATCCTCCCACTGAGAAACACAATAGGGACAAATGATAAATATGGTATGTTCCATCTATAGAGCAGTTTTTCTGTTCTTCAATGCCTGCCTTATAAAGCAGTTTTAGAATATTGAGTTAATTTAAAGAAACTCTTCCATCACTCATTTTAAGACACATAAAGGCTTTCCTCCATCTATATCTGCATTGTAGAATGGCCAAACATTTCCGTGTAGCAGTTCATTTCTTTTCAATTTTTCCTTAGTGACATCAACTCTTGTTGGACTCTTCATTCAATACCTTCTTTCAGCACCAAACTGCCATTGTAGATTACAAGAACCATATACCCACTTTTGAGGCAGGAATCTGACCTCTAAAACTTAAAGCAATAATTACATTTAGTCCATAAAGGAAATATTTTTTTTTGTAATTCAACATAAAATGTATTGGTCTGTGGGTTCATTGTGGAAAACTGAATATGAATGTTTTAAGTGGATGACTAGAAAAATCAGTATTTCTAATCTGCATTTAGTGTTATGCTGTAATTATCATACCACATTAAACTTTTACAGTTTATTCCTTGAAACCCTTTCACAGAACACATTGCATTTTATATACACCATCATGATATATTCTCCAAGCAACAGTTCTATGCTTTCATTGTTCTTTGTGCACTTCATCTAATTGCGTTCCACCCATTAACCCAATCAGTCTTAATATGAATTAATACATTTTCTGTGGAGCTGATTATCACTGAACAGATTGCATAAGTAAATGCAAGCAACTCATAAGCAATATGGTGAATTTTATTTCACAAAAATACATATGTACTGTACACATTTTTCTAAACTCCAAATTCTCTTTTCTGTTTTGGTTTCAATCTACGTGTAAAACAGTGGTAAGTGTTTTTAACATTAGGAAATTAGCTGGCTGCTTCTTTCTATGTACCTGTATTGTCTGCCTGCTCCTTTTGTGGAGATGTGTTTTTGTATTGGATGTTTGGGCCAATGGGAGGCTTCAAGCTACAACATATTTTCCCAATTTAAATATATTTAACATATGACAAACCCCAGACAAGGCTTTTAAAATGTATAAAGAACTGCAGTGTTAGGTGGTTTATTTGCAAACCATTTTCAATGTTGTCCATTTTTATGGCACCTTTAACAATATTCTTGTTTCCAAAGTACAAAAAAAAAAAAATAGGTTAAAAATACTCTAGCCATAACTGAATGTCAAGCAATAAAAACAAATGACTTTTTGTGCATAGATTTTAAAAAAAATACAAATTTTAGACATCTGCATGTAAATGCAATCTTGTTTACTGCTTTCTTCAACTTGAGCAACTGATTCCTTATTTTCCTGCTAACTTAAGGACTTGTAATGGCCTGTAAACATTTTCTCTTACTCTTCTTTCAAATTTATCTTTGTCTCTGCTTTTGAGTCATGATATTTAATGTTGTTCTGCTCACCTCTATACAGTTAACTTTTTGGCTTTCATTCTGTATAGATAAGAAAATGTTATATTATAAACAACCTACTCAGTGCAAATATTTATCTGTTTATCAAATACCACATTATTCTGTATAATAACTGTTTTACTATATAATCTATTTTAGACATAGCTGTTTAGAACTAGAGTGTGCTATTTTTGTGTTTTTCTGATGTGTGGTGCTAGATAAGTTACTTTTGTGAACAAAAATCCCTTTTATTCCTAGACAATACCACCTTTGGGTCTTGTTAATTTCACTGAGTATAACTATATATATTTGTACATATATACATATATATATATAGCATATATATATATATATCTATATATCTACCTGTACCCAACTGGTACCTGTATCAGAGTGCTAGATTTGGGACATGCTTTTCTCTTTAAATACATAGTATCATTATATAAATTATTCTACAGTGTATTTAATTGGGATAAAATTACTTCCTTAGTATTGATATTTGGCATCAATAGAGTGAATTTTCTTATAAATATGGATTGTGAAAATTTAGCACCTTTTTGTTTGTTTTATAACCTGGCTTTGTAACATATTTCTAAAGATGAAAAATAATTTCCTGTAACTTCAAGAACCTAAAGGCTCACTCTAGTTTCAAAAACAATACATTTTTAGGTTTTTTTTTTTAATAATAAATATATTTGGCACCTGGTGCATTTAGTGCACCTATTACAAATAAGAGACATTTTAGAAAACATTGTTGGTAGCTTGATGGTAGAACAGACCTTCCAAACAAAAAGTTACTATTAGATGGATGTTTGTCATCTAGTAAATGTATGGGTCTCAGTATTTAACTTGGCTATGAAATTTGCATTATCAGTCAATTACGTAATGTTCATTTTGAATTAGAAATTGGACAAGGAGCTAATTCTTTTTCCAAACCCCTTTGGCAGGTTCATTCTTGAAAGAAATATATCAAATATCTAACTAAGGATGTAGTTAAACCTTATTAAATATTTATTAGAATTGTTCTGTAATATTACTGAATTTATAAGATCTTTAGCAAAGATTTTTGAGCAATTTATAAACCTATATGAAATGTTTCTGTTTACTGCACTTTTTGTAACTGAAGGTGATAAATTCTGATGTCATGATCCTGGCTTCCATGCATTGCATTTGTACCCGCAGTCTTAGACATTTTCCATTTTTACGGAAGATTTGTTGTTATCATAAATATAAATGCAATTGTACATGGTGGGCAGGTTTCGTGATCACTAGAATGCTAATAATAATTACCTTTCAAAACTCAATTGGCTAGAGGCTAGTGGAAAAAAAAAAACATTTTAATACAAATCATGAGGCCATTCCTTCTTGCTTTAGCTTAAAAGGAGATACAGGCCTTTTTTACTCCATTTAACATCATAGGCTGCTTAAGAGCAGGGAATCTTATCTTTTCTATGTTCTCTAAAATGCCCAGCACATTGTCGGCATTTAATAAAGGTTAAGTAATAATAATAAATAATGGACTTGATTGCAACATTGTTTTTCTGAATTGTTTAGGTGTATTTATAAAGTATACCAAGCCTTATGGTTAATATTTCCTCCTACAACCAAGTGTTTAAAGTAACATTTAAAAATACCACATTAAATGCTGATTACAAAAGTGTGTAGGTCTAAGGATGAAGCACACAAATTTCACAAACCTCGCTGAGTCCTAGACTCAGCCTTCTGTAAATATTCATGCAAGTACAAAAAAAAAATACTGTACCTATAAATATCTGCTGTCTCTTTGTGTACAGTATGTACAAACTCCTTTTTTTCTGCCACAATGAAAATGCAAGCCATTTACAAGAATCCTAAAAAATAGAGTATTGTACTAAAACTTTGCTAATGATCTTTATTAGAGGATTGTTCAAATTTTCACTTACATTGGGTCTTCTTTTAAGTTCACTCTTAAAGTAGTCTGCTTATATTCAGCTGTTTGTTATTTTACTGAGTCCTGAAAAAAAAAGTATTTTGATTCATTTTGTAAATACAGCTGTAAAAAAGAGATTTAATGTTGTCTTTTAAATACTCCAATTTTCATTCTAATATGAATGTTGTTATATTGTACTTAGAAAACTGTACCTTTAATATTACATTACCTTTATTAAAAGTGCATTGAACACATCGATTTTAGATGTGTTGTTATGTACGGTTATCCTCTAATAAAACTTCAGCTTCTAATGGAAATCCTTGTCTCACTTTTCTGTTTGCACATAGCGAAATAACTGGTCATGAAATCGTTCACCATGTTTCCAGACCTGCACAATTAATGTTGCATCCAATAAACCATATACCATTTTAGAAAAAAATTTGATTTGGGTTTAAAGAGAAAAAATAGATTAATAGCAGAGGAAGTTACCTTTAAAAAATTAAAAGTCTGATATCTAGACTGATATCTACTATGCTAAAATAGGTGAACAATCACATTAATTGTATTAGGCCAGTGGTTGTCATTTGTGATATGGATTCCCCTTACTGTCCCAGAGACCCTTTCAGGGTATCCACAAGACCTTTTAAGTGAGTTCACAAAGTCAAAACTTTTCATAATAATACTAAGATATTTTAATTTTGAATGTAGTAGCTATTGATAGCTATAAATCAAAATAAACAAAAATTATGGAGTGGTAGATTTCTCAATTTTTAAGAGGGTATAACCATTTTAAGACCAAAAAGTTTAAGAATCACTCCATTAGGCTATCAAAAAGTACATTTTAATATCTCTTGAACACATAAGTAAATCAATTTTTAATTTAGTTTCCTTGTGGACCAACAAGTAAATCCTTGGCGCACTCTTCTTTATTTTATGGGGCATTTAATCCATCAAAAATATATGTGTACCAAAGAATTGAAATGGAGCTTCTGGTATATATGTAAAATAGCTCAAATAATAAGATTATCCTGAAATGTTGCTGAATATTTGATATCTTTGAGCAATTTATGAAAATCCATAATCTAATAAAAATGTTCTAAACAATAAGGTAGCACAGTGAATAGAGCATTGCAACTAGAGTTAAAAACACCTGCATTCAAGTCTAGCCTTAGCCACATACTAGTTTTGTGGTTCTAGACAAATCACTGGAACTCTGCCTCAGTTTTTTCATTTGATAATAAAAAGCACCTATATCCTAGAGTTGTGAAGATAAAATGGAATGATAATTATAAATTTTTTTGCAAACTGTAAAGCATTATATGAGTCCTGGCTATTATCAGTGTTTACATGCCTCATCATGACATTGAAATGACTCTTAGGTCTCAAAGGCCTGTTCTGTTCGGTCCCACTGTTGTAGTTGTTCATTCGTTTCACTCACATCAGCTCTTGGTGACCCCATTGGAGTTTTTTTTTTGGCAGATGCTAGAATGGTTTGATTTTTCCTCCTCCAACTCATTTTTACAAAGGAGAAAATAGAAACAAGCAGAATAAAGTCACCTAGTTAGTATCTGAGGCTGGATTTGAACTCGGGAATATAACTCTTCCTGATATCATGCTCTGTGCTCTACCAGTGCACCACTTCTGTCAATTCTATCACGTTGAAAGGACTTTGAGCCTAACAATGTACTATATATGCTGTCTAAGGACCAGTCTAGCTAAATTCTAAGAGGCTTATATCAAGTTGATTATAGTTTGGTGGACAACACAGCAATTCAAGGAAGCCATCTTCTATAGCCCAAACAGGTTTCAGTTGATGGAGGAAAGTATGTATTCTAATGAAATCAGATCCTTGAAGTACCTTCTATGTATATGTTCCGTAGAACATAAGAAATATTTCCTAAATATGTGTTATTTGGTTTCACATCTGCACTATATAATCACTAACTACTTCCTAGTCCCTTTAACTCTTTGTCCTGTTTTTTTCCTCTGACTAAACTCCTGTGATCCTCAATTCATTTAATCAGACCTTAAGTGCCTACTAAATGCAAGGCGTTCCTACAGTTTCCTGTGAACATGTTATTGAGAATCCCTGGGTATGCAAGAAAGAGTCAGTGGAAGTATACTAAACGTGTTATCTTCTTGTAATGTTTACATTCTGAGTTAATTTGAAATTTGATGGATGAGGAAGACAGGTACTATTTGGTACTCAGATAAACATTTGCTGTATGTTTTTCCCTCCTTTGATTGTCACAACCTTGTCAGATATGTGGATCAGATATTACTAATTTGGGGTCATAGGACATCATCAGTGTGAGAAAACCTTTCACCAGGGCAGATAACAACACTCCAACATCCTGTGCCATTCTCATTAGTATCTTTCCATAGCAGAAAAGCATAGGCTTTTCTTTGGGTCTTTTAATATATCCATGGTATCAAGATACCCATGTAGTCCATCTATCATTTTCCATTCTTACTCCACGACACACTTATCCACTTTTCTGGTCCTAATATGTTCTTGTTAATATGTTTTTGCAAGTTATCCTGCAGAAGTAATCATCATCAATGCTGTAGCCTGCATTTACTCAACTTGCTCCTTTCTTTCATCCTTTTTGTCACCTAAAAGGATGGCTATAGTCCCATTTTTCCCATATGAAGAAATTGAGACTTAGAAAAGATGTGATTAGCTCAAGGACACAGAGATGGATAAATGGGTTTTTTAATTCCTAATCTAATGCTCTTTCCATTAAAAACATTGCCTTAAATTGCCCTTCTTTTACACCTGCCACAGATTACTCTAGACTCTATGTGGGAGACTGAAGGTGCCAGTTTGAACTGGTGCTCACCATGATGTTCACCTACTTTCCTATGATTGTTCCTTTGTGATTGCAAACTTCATGTAAATGGCTGTATCCCCTGTAGAAAGGAAACCAAAATCCTGTCTCCACTCTTAATGTTAAGCCCACTCATCCCTTCCCAATTATAGTGGGCTATTCCTAGGGGTAAATTCCCCTAATACATCCTGAGGATTCCTAAGCTTTACCATTCTGAGCTCCACTGTATGTTGTTTCCCCAACCAAAATATGATAATGAAAGTAGAAGTGTTTTCCTTTTCTGTTACTCCAAAGTGATTGGAAGATGGTAAGTACTTAATTAGGTTATTTTTCATTCATTTATCAAACAACAGAAAATAACTTTCTAGCTTCTAATTTTAATGTTTGCAATCTCACCATAACTGAGTTGAACCTCTTGATAGAAGGCAGATCTCTGTGTCTGCACTCATCCATTAAAGTGGTACAAAATAATACAGTGATCCAAGACAATTCCAAAAAACTTGTGATAGAAAATACCATCCACATCCAAAGAAAAACTATGGAACCTGAATACAACACAAAGCATACTATTTTTACTTTTTAATTTTTTGTGTGTTTTTCTTTCACAAGACTAATCTGGAAATATGTTTAGCCTGAAAGTACATGTATAACTCAAAGTGAACCTTTGGATAACCTTACTTTCAAATGGCTAAGGTCTCCTATTTCATCCAACGCCATTGCCAGTTGTCTTGATCTATTTCTTGCCACTAGACCCAGATGGCTTGAGGGGAAAGTAAGGCAGATGACCTTGCACAGCTCTTCCTCATTTAAATTCAGTTCACTTGTATGTCATGGCATCACCTCCTTGATGTCTTGTTTTCCTTTGAGAACAAAGGACAAATAACAAGAGTAAATGTATTCTTTGTTTTCTACCCACATACAGTACCTTATTCTCTTTACAAAATGTCTAACTTAGCTTGGCTATTTTATCTAGTCTGCCTGGTCCTCGAGATAACTCAAAACAATTAATCCCTGGATTTATTGTTTAATTACTTTTCAGATGTGTCAAATTCTTTCAGATCCCATTTGGTATCTTTTTGGCAAAGATATGGGAGTGCTTTGCCATTTCCTCCTCCAGCTCATTTTATAGATAAGGAAACTGAGGCAAAGAGGGAGAAGTAACTTAGAATCACATGATAGTAAGTGTCTGAGGCCAGATTTAAACTCAGGAAGATGAGTCTTCTTGACTCCAGGACCAGTACATTATCCACTACATCATTCTAGCTGTCACTTCTCCTGGATAAGAGCTCACAGTTATATAGGGTTTTCCTCACATCCTGTGATGGTGTATTAGATCCACAATGACAGAGGAGACAGGGATGAATTCCAAATCTAGGTAACAACCTCATACCAGGAGATAGCAAAATTTTGCATGTGGACTCCACAGCTCAGCCTTATAACTATAGTTTACAATTTGCAGATGAGGGAATAATCCTAGAAAAGTTCATTACCTACCCAAAGTTTCACAGTATCAAAAGAAGGATTTGAACCCAAGTCGTCTTAATAGTAAGCTTAGTGCTGTTGGTCTTTGAAATGACAGACTTTGACCTTTGGCTAGAAAGACAGATATTTTTGTTGGCTTGAATAGGTGTGAGCTTTTAGGAAATAAGAGAGTAAAATACTCCAACATCTAGGCTTTCTCCTCTAACCTGGTCTAAATAGGATATCTCCAACTGTAAACCATAACACTAAAAAAGTATTGTAATTGGATGAAAAGAAAAAAGTTAAATTATCCTATTAAATATATTTTATTATTAAATTGGGGAGTTGTATTTTTTCAAATCAGATAAAGACATTTTATTCATTTTTTTAAATCATCATTATGGTCTCCAAGAAACTGGATGAAATGGAATAATAAATATAAAACTAGGCTGGAAACTTGGAGAGCCTATATTTGAAATCCCAGCTCAGATACATATCAAATGTGTGATTCTGGATGAGTCACTATTATCTCAATAGTCTAGGCCAAAAGTATCAAGCGTCAATAAAAGGGGGCCACTAAACCATATATAAGGATCCCAGCTGACAGTTTTAAAATGCAAGGTTATTTATGTTTATTGTATTTCTATTTCTTTTGTTAAAATATTTCTCAATTATTCCAGCTGCACCAGAGTGTCATAAGCCACATGTGTCCCATGGGCTGGCTGGCATCTCTGCTTTAGAAGATCTCAGTCTAAGTTGCAGCAGTGTCTTGATGTACCCTGGCAAAGGGAAGGTTTCTCACCTGGGAGTTCCCTATGCCAATGAAATCTCAGATCCAGCCTTTATGACATTACTTTGGCCACTTTTGTCATTCTCTTTCCAAAATCAATCATTGGCTTTGTTCAATGATCATTATTTTTATTGTCCTCTTTTTATTTTTAATATATTTATATTATATAATATAATACTTATTTTTTAATTTTAATTAAATTTTAATATTTTTATTTTATTTTATTTTTAATTTATAGAATAAAACGGGCATTTCTATAACATATGACAATGAAAAAGATGATTATACTTGAAACTACAGGTCTGTTATGCACAACTTGCTATTCTTTTAAAATATACAATAAAAGGATCATCTAATTGTTAATTATTTAACATTAACTAAGTTATTATTTAAAAAAACATTTCAGAGAAAATTCTGCCTTTGAACGACTAATGTAGTATTGGGTAAGTATCTGGATGAGATCGCTTCAGAAGGCTCTACGGGTCTAAACTTCAATGACTGTTAGATTTTTACCCTAAGCACTTCCCCTTCCTGCCATTCTTTATTGGTGGAGACAATAGGTAGATGGTGGATCACAGAAAGAGCATGGAGCTAGGGTCAAAAGACCTGAGTTCTGTCACTAACTGGCTGTGTAATATGAGCAAGTCAATCCATTAGTTTATTCCCGTGGAAGCATAGGGGCTAGACCTATGATTTCTACAGAGAGATAGGAGTTACCCCTACCAATACAGGTTGTCCCTTTCTCTGCAACATACTGTCTTAGCAAGTTCTTTAGTTCAATTAAAGGTTTAGTGATTCCCCAAAATTAGAAAGTCAGTATATGTCAGGTAGGACTTAAATCAAGTTCCTGGCTTTGAGGCTGGCTTTTTACCCCCTACCAACTGGTGCTTCTTGTATCAAAGCTCTTTATTTCTCAAGAAAAATAGCTTTCCAGATCCATAAGCTAGGAAAAAATATCCAAAGCAACATATAATGCTGAAACAGATGCTATTTAAAGGTGACTAGTTAGCATAGTGGATAGAGCGCTTTCTTAATGGAGTCAGGAAGACGAGTTCAAATGTGACTTCAGACACTCACTAGCTGTGTGGCCCTGAATAAATTACTTAATCTGTGTTTGCCTTAGTTTCTTCATCTGTAAAGCAGGAATAATAATAGCGTCTACCTCTCATGGTTGTTGTCATGATCAAATGAGATAATAATTGTAAACCAATTAGCAGAGTGCCTAGCACACAGTGAGCAACATTTAAATATTGACTAAACATTATTATTAAACAGATACCATTTAATAATGTTGGGCCTGCAGTCATGAAGACTTGAGTTCAAATCCAGCATCAGACATTTACTAGCTATATGGCCCTAGAAAAGTCACTTAACCAATATTTGCCTTTTTCCTGAATTGTAAAATAAAAATAGAACCTTAACCTACCTCAGTAGGGCTGTTGTGAGAAATTAATATTTGTAAAACACTTAGCACAGTACCTACTATATAGTAGGTGCTTAATAAATGTTTGATTGCTTAATCAAAACCCTGAGGTGAGAATATTGGAGCCTAACTGCATTAGGAACTCCAAAGTTTCAGGTTTCAAACTGTAATTGATATTTTGCATTACAGCATGTAAATCACATGTTGACATATCCTGAGATGACTTCAAACAGAAATTCCAGCCAACTGAACTATAGTTACAGAAATACATTCTACAGGGCATAAGCCTAAACTCCATTGCCATTCTGCATTACAAACACTTTGTTCTCTAAATCTTGGAAGATTTCCCTGTGTAGCCTGCCATTTATTGACCTCAAATCTTCATGATCACTTCGTGGCCTTTGGTGAGGATCCTGACCTTACTGATAAGTAATAATATAATGGATAACTAGGAACTTTCACTACTGTTCTGGATAAATCTCTAGGAATTTAAGAACTCAGAAAATAAATCACTAAGACTATTATGGATATCCTTAACAAACCAATAATTGAAGTACTTTAAAAGCTTTTCTGTGTTTGGGATACATATAGAAAGCAGTACCATTAAAAAACAGTACATATGTGTCTAACTCAGAATTTCCTACATTTTCTATATCTACAAACTACCTTGAGGAATCAAATAAATTGAGTCATAGAATGATATTTGTAGTGACCTTAGAGATCAACTTGTTCAACCAGACCATTTTGCAGATGAGGAAATGAAACCCAGAGCGATTAAGGCCATCCCAAGGTCATACAGGTAAATGAGGGATAAAATTGGAGACTTGAATTCAAATTTAATTCCAATTCCAAGAACCATTCCACAGTATCCCAGTATAACTGTGGATATATAACTATGGTTATGTCATATACTGATCAACTAGCTATTTTGTATATTATATTTTTTGCTTTTCACATGATAAATATTTATTAGATAGAATAAAATTTCTGTTCCATTCCTCCCTTATGTTTATTTTAACTATTATATTTAGAAAACATTATTTTGAGAAGAATTTTATTTCACTTAATAATTAGCTTTTCCTAAATTCCCCATCTTTGATTTTATATTTGTTGTAACTTTTAGTTTATAATTAATGTAATTGATATTTCATTTTCTTAACCTCATTTGTTCTTCTCAATTTTAAAAATCTTGATTGCATTTTTAAAATAAAGAACTTAAAAAAAATTATAGAATAGCAAGTTCTAAAGGGTTAACCAATTTACCCTATAGGATAACTCTGATCCTGGTACTTAGTTCATTCCAGTATTTTGTCTTATCATCCTCAAGTTTTATGACAGTTCAGGGGTGTATTTGAATAGTTTCTTTTTAATTAACAAAATCAATCACTTAGTTTAAAACTATGCCAGTTTGTTATATATTATTAATTTATTTTCATATTTTGTATTATGGTGTTATTCATTTTATTTTTATTTTATTTTATATAATAAACTGAAGAACCTCCCTTTCAAATAATACTCATAGGTCGCTGTAGATTAATTAATCTCCTAGGATTAATAAATATTAATCGTGAAATAGATACTTTATAATAATGAGATCTTTAATGAATCATATAAAAATTATTTATAATATTTTGGCTGGGACGCACAGTTAATTGCCTCAAATCATCTCTATTATACAAGATTTTGTGTAAGAGTAATCCCATACAATTTGTTGTCTCAACATAGAAAATTAATCATTTCTCAAAAATTCTCTTCTCAAGATAAAGGTAAACATGAAGGAAGGGAAAAGGAAAAAACATTTATTAAACACCTACTATGTGCCAACCACTAGGCTAAGTGCTTAAAAATATTTCATTTGAACCTCTCAACAACCCTAAAATAGTCAATATTATGATATCAACTTTACAGTTAAGAAAACTAAAGCAGAGTAAGTTACTCACCCAGAATCACCAGAAAGAAAGAACTCTCCATCTCTTTTTTGTTTTCTCCAGCTTCGTTCCAGCCATGATAAGAATATGGTGTCTTCACTAGACTCATTTTTTCATGGAATTCTCTTTCCAATGTTTCTTCACAATATGTTATGATAGTGCTAACAAGAAAGATGTTTTTCCTCACATCTTTTTTCTCTCTTGTCTTCATAAACACAGAACAAATGTTATACTCAGACACTCCCAGACTCTATAGGGAGAAGCAGCTGAAAGAATGAAAAACTATAACTCCAAATTACCAATCAAAACTGTTTCTTCTACAACTTTCCATTTGATTCAATCTGAGCTATCAAATCAGAATCAAATCAAATTGAGCTATTAATTGAAAAAAATATTGTACGATTACAGAATCTCAGAGTGGGAAAATAACCTCAGCAGTTATTCGCTGCAATTAGAATCTTAATTAAATCCCCTATGGCATATTCAGAAGATTGTAAGCTCATTGAGGACAGACCATTTTGCCTCTGTGCTTAGTATAGTGCCTGGCACATGGTAAGTGCTTAATTGATCTTTATTGAATAATGACTGAACAATTTTCTAGCCTTTATTTAATGAGTTTACTAAATAGGCTTAATAATGTACTTGGCACATTGTTGATTTTCCATTTGCCTTATAAAATATATGTAGTAGCAAAGAACAACTTGGTGTTCATTTTAGTTCAATGTAGTTTTTTTTTTTTTTTAATTATAAGTTTCCTTAGATCACCTTCCATGTATGGCAATTGAGTATAACCAAAAAGTTAGATGAGACAAGAAAACAAATTCTGAAAAGAAACAAATGCCCTTTTACCTGATTTGATCCTCCAGGAGACAAATGGACAGAACAGATGTGATGGACAGGCCACCTGATGGACAGGGCAATTTGTGGTAGTGAAAAGAGTCTTTCATTTGTTGTCAAGAGACCAAGGCTTAGATATTAATACTTAAGACATTTGCAAATTGCTACATTTACTAACTGGACCAGTAAGCAATCATTTCCTTTCCCTGAGGTTCAGGATCCTCATCTGTAAATTGAAGAAGATAATATTTGAGCTGTCCCTTTCACAAAGTCATTATGATGAAAATGATTTTTATGTCTTGATACATGATATAAATGATACATGATACATGATAACAGTTTGACACCTTCACAAAAGCTTTACTCTAACATCACATCATGGTGGGAAGGTGATCCCAAATTCTCAATTATGCTAGTGGAGCAGAAGCTCTGTTGGATTTTTACCAGCATGGATTTACTAGCAGGTCTGGTCACAGAGAAGACAAATCATATCTGCTATTTAAGGATAGGCCTAGACTAAATACAGAAAAGTTTAGTACCAGTAGATTAACCAAGGCAACTCATGAAACGAAAAATTGTGAAATGGCCCACCTTCCTGAGTGACCCTCTCTGGCTTCTACAATGTTGGTAACACAGTAGTGCTGGGACAAAGGGTGCTCAGAATTCCTCAGTGTGATGAAGTTTACAACAGTTAAATATGTATTTGTAACATGACATCTTTGACCAATAATCAATGAGTTGGCATACATAATCCTGGAGGAATTGAATCATATCAGTATTGAAAAAAAGCATAATAAAGAAAACTAATTGGATACTTCTAAGATAGATGGTTCAAAAATTCTCTTTCAAAGGGAAAATTCAGAAATTGATGGAATTTTGTTTTTGCTGTATTCCCAAAGATAAAAAGAAATATTATCTGGAAGAAAGAGAATAGATTGGTTTGCATTTTGGTATATTGAATACACAAAAAAATTTTGATGTTCATGAAAAAATCATTTTCAGAAGAATCAAAAGTGTGGATTGTCCAAAGGAAAAGATGCAACATGGGTACAAACAAGGTGTGGCATTTCAACAAAAATAACCTGTGCTCAAGAAGCACCATAACTGAGATCATCCAAGAAATGTATTAATGGAAAAGAAAATCATCCAGATATTATCATGTGAGGGATAACACAGAAATATCCCCAAATGTCATAATAGTACCCAGGGAATATTAAAAGACTTAAAAGGATTGATACTCTCTGGAAGATTTAATTGCATGCAGTAAGAAAGTGTGGACATGGGTTGTAATCTGTACTACTGAAAAAGGTGTTAATTTGATGAGATCACAGATTCATTGAGATAATGACAAGATCAACAACAAGAAGAAAAAGCAGCCAGAGTTTATTGATTAATTCACAGATCATGCAAGAAAATGGCATGGAATAGTGGAAATGGAAAGGACAACATATCAGTTATTTCATGTTGCAAAAATTTAGCATCTACCAAACATAACAAAATATTACCTGGTATCTAGAATTTTTATATTAAAAGCTCTCCATCTTTCATAAACAGCAAATCCCAGTGGCATAAACACAAGTTTCAAAATATCTATGAGACTCAGCAAATAAAATTTACTTCTGGAGTGAGAGCATCATCACAGACAAAACTGTTGCCCATGTTGCCCACAATTACCTGGAAATAACAGTGAGCCAAAAAAAAAACTTTAGCACAATTTTTTTTTAATAAAGCTTTTTATTTGCAAAACATATGAGTGACCTTTCAACATTGACCTTTGCAAAAAAACTTTTTTTTCCCCAAGCTTTTCCTTTCCCTCCCCCCGCCCCCCACCCCTAGATGACAGGTAATCTAATACATGCTAAATAGGATAAATTATATGAAAAATACAATACATGTATACATATCTATACAGTTACCTTACTGCACAAGAAACATCAGATCTAGAAAGAGAAGAAGAAAAAAAACAACCTAAGAAGGAAAACAGAATGCATGGAAATATTCACAGAAAGCATTAAAATGCTGTGTTGTGGTTCACTCTCAGTTCCCACAGGCCTCTCTCTGGATGTATATGACTATCTTCATCGCAGCACAACTGGTTTGAATCACATCATTGTTGAAGAGAACCATGTCCATCAAAATTGATCATCGTATAGTCTTGTTGCTGTGTATAATGTTCTCTTGGTTCTGCTGATTTCACTCAGCATCAGTTCATGCAAGTCTCTCCAATCCTCTCTGAAATCCTCCTGTTGGTCATTTCTTACAGAATAATAATATTCCATAACATTCATATACCATAATTTATTCAGCCATTCTCCAATTGATGGGCATCTTTTCAATTTCCAGTTTCTTGCCACTACAAAAAGGGCTGCCACAAACATTTTTGCACATGTGGGTCCCTTTCCCTCCTTAAAAATCTCTTTGGGATATAGGCCCAGTAGAAACACTGCTGGGTCAAAGGGTATGCACTGTTTGATAACTCTTTGAGCATAGCTCCAAATTGCTCTCCAGAATGGTTGGATCCGTTCACAGTTCCACCAACAATGTATCAGTGTCCCAGTTTTCCCACATCCCCTCCAACAGCTATCATTATCATTTCCTGTCATTTTAGCCAATCTGACAGGTGTGTAGTGGTATCTCAGAGTTGTCTTAATTTGCATTTCTCTGATCAATAGTGACTTGGAGCACCTTTTCATGTGACCGGAAATAGTTTCAATTTCTTCGTCTGAAAATTGTCTGTTCATATCTTTTGACCATTTGTCAATTGGAGAATGGCTTGAATTCTTATATATTTGAGTCAATTCTCTATATATTTTAGAAATGAGGCCTTTATCAGAACCTTTGGATGTAAAAATATTTTCCCAGTTTACTGTTACCCTTCTAATCTTGTCTGCATTCATTTTGTTTGTACAAAAACTTTTCAACTTGATATAGTCAAACTTATCTATTTTGTGATTAATGATGACCTCTAGTTCTTCTTTGGTCACAAATTCCTTCCCCCTCCACAGGTCTGAGAGGTAAACCATCCTACATTGTTCTAATTTGTTTATAATATCATTCTTTATGCCTAGATCATGAATCCATTTTGACCTTATCTTGGTATATGGTGTTAGGTGTGGGTCAATGCCTAATTTCTTCCAGACTAGTTTCCAATTATCCCAGCAGTTTTTGTCAAATAGTGAGTTTTTATCCCAAAAACTGGGGTCTTTGGGTTTATCGAACACTAGATTACTATTGTCATTGAGTATTTTGTCCTGTGAACCTAACCTATTCCACTGATCCACTCACTACTCTATTTCTTATCCAGTACCAAATGGTTTTGGTGACCACTGCTTTATAATATAGTTTTAGATCTGGTGCAGCTAGGCCACCCTCATTTGCATTTTTTTTCATTAATTCCCTTGAAATTCTTGACCTTTTGTTTTTCCAGATGAATTTTGTCGTTATTTTTCCTAGTTCAGTTAAATAATCTCTTGGGAGTTTGATTGGTATAGCACTAAATAGATAGATTAGTTTAGGCACAATTTTTATAAATAAAATAATTGTGACTCAGAAAGTATTCAAATATCTATACAATATTAACAAAACATAACAAAGAGGCTATCATTCCAAAACAATTAAGGTAGGCCCAGTTGGTAGAATTTAAGACCTGGAGTCAGTTTTGACTACAGACAATTACTATGAGACTCTGGACAAGTATTATAACCTCTATTTGCTTCAGTCTCCTCTTCTGTAAAATGGAGACAAATATAATATTTATTGCCCAAGATTGTTGTGAGGAGCAAATGAGATAACTTCAAACTGCTTAGTACTGTGCCTAGAATATGATAAGCACTATATAAATATTAGTTACTATTAGCCAAACATTAAAAATCAAAGAATAATCATAGAATTGTGATTAGACTCAAGACTGTTTCTGCCTACCTGAATTCTTTTGAATATAAGATAAGAATGAGAATAATAACAGTTCACACTGATTGAGCATTTACAGTTTGCAAAGACTTTCCATAAACCATCTCATTTGATCCTCACAACAACTTGGTGAATTGGTTGATGTACTTGCTACTGTAGAAAGTTTCTATAGCTGCTATTTGTTATAGAAAGATGAAAATTTCCTTTTCAAAGAAGAGGAAAGGACTAGTAAAGATCCTCAGATTTATATTAGAACTCAAATTTGGAATTTCCTGATTTTAAAATCTAGCTTTGGAACAGCTATGCCTTACTGATTCTTGAAGCACGGGAGAAAATAGAGAAATAGGAGTAGTGACCTTACCTTCTGATTTGAATTTCAAGACACACAAAGTACAGCATATGCTTATGATACTAGTTTTTTTTTTGTTGTTGTTCCATGATTCTGGCAAAATTACAAAGGTATTTATTAATTAATAAGCTTATGTACTAAGCACTGGGGATATAAAAAGAGGCAAAGAGCAGTTCCAGCTCTCAAGGAGGTTATAATCTAATGGGGAGACAACATGCAAACAAATAGATACAAGGAAATTTATATATAGGATACATTGGAAATAAGTAAAAGAAGAAAAACACTGAAATTTAGAAGAGTTGGGGAAGACTTGCTATAGAAGGTAGATTTTAAATTGGAGCTTAAAGGAAACCAGGGAGGTAAGTAGTTGGAGCAGAGGAGGAAGAACATTTCAGGAATGGAAGGCAGCCAGAGAAAATGCCTGAATGGAGTTTATGAAATAACCAGATTGCTAGAATTATACATTAGAAATTTGGCATCTTTAGTAATCTAACAGATAGCAAATGTCAGTGCTATAGAATATCATTGAGAATTCAACAAATAAATTGAAGTGGAACTGGAGCATCATCACAGACATGCGTTGTCATGATTTCCTGGACATAATACTGACCTATACAAATACCATACCAGATGCAACATGTGTAACACAAAGCTCTTAAAATATTGAGACCAAGCAGAAAAAATAATAATCATGTGGGAATAAAGTGAAATACCATATCATCTCCATGCTACTGAATTTGTCCCAAAGTAACAATGAACCTAAAAAAGATGAATTTACATTTAATACATCCAATTACAAAATAATCTGGCTAATTTACCTATACCATGGTTAGCCAAATATTAAAAATCAAAGAATAATCATATAATAGTAATTAGTCCCAGGACTGTTTCTGCTTTCCTGAATTCTTTTGACTATGAGAAGAATGAGAATAATAACAATTGTTCACATTCATTGAGGATTTTACAATTTGCAAAGCACTTCCATAAACCATTCATTTGACTCTGACAATAACCTGGTAAGTTGGTTGAGGTACATACTAATATTATCCCCATTTTATAACTAAAGAAATTGAGGGTCAGAGAAGTTAAGGGACTTGCCCAGGATCACACAATTATCTGAGGCAGGACTCAGACCCAGGACTTCTTGATTTAAAGTCCAGTTCTGCAACTTTTATGCCACACTGCTTCTTGGAGAAGGAGGAAAAGGAGGCAATCAGAAAAGGAGGAGATGGGATGGAGTGTGATCACTTGAATAAAGAGAGAGTTTCAAAAAACAGAGGATTTAAAAACAAAACTCAAAATTTTTAAAGCAAAAAAAAAATGTGTGACCTTTCCAAATGTTGGCTCATGTAGTAAATAATGGAGAAAATAAAAACTGTTGTGAAGCATTTTACAAGATGAGGTATTGTAGTTCCAGTTGTAGTTCCAATTTTAAAATAATTAGTAGGAGTTAACAAGCACATTTTCTTAAGTAGATCTTAAATAAATTGATCTAAGAATATGACTAGAAATTAATCATGTGTTACTTAGTAACATGTTTGGCTATTTTTACAAATAAGAGTTTTGTTAAAAAAATAAAAGGTGCTGCCCACCATAAGTTTTAGTAGCCCTGATTTGATTTTATTTCTTATCTTTACTTTTTTACAGATAAACTCACTTAAACAAGCTGATTTACAACAGAAATCAGAGAAGGCATACAGATGAGAATATATAATAGATTGTACAAATAAATGATCTTTCCCATTGGGAGCAAAATATCTCAGCTTAACTGAGAGTCCCAGATCTCACCCAAGGGGAAATTCCTCAGAGTTTCTAGAGTAATAAGCTGAGAATAGCAATTTGATTAAGGGCTCTTTTACATGTCAGCTTTCTCCTAGAGTCTTTATCTCCTTTCAGAGAGTCTGCAATTGCATGTCTTCTTTCTTAAAGCCTGAAGACAGAAGGGACTGAGGGACTGGGAAGATGGTGTTGCCCTCACAATAATAGAGAAGATAGGAATTGGGGAGGATTTAGAGAGAAAGATAATGAGTTATCTTTTGGACTTATTGAGTTTAAGATGTTTAGCATCTTATCTTTCAAACTCTTGCTAATTTTGCCCCTCATGAAGGAAATCAGTCTCCATCAATGAGCCTCCGGTTACATTTTTCTTCAAGGCTGAAACTCTTTGCAGTCCCTTGCAAAGATTGAAATCTTTTTTTCTTGAAGGGGTAGTCTTTCAAAATAGAGTTTACAGACAAGGAGGAAATAAACTGAGATCAAAAAGTAAAAGACCTTGGTTTTATGATTTCTCATTGTCTTTATGAATAAGGAAAAATAAGGCTAGATCAGGTTACTGAAGCCCAGAGAAACAGACTCTCTAGGGCTTCCTTCCTCTTCCTCCTTTTCCTCCTCTTCCTCCTCCTCCTCTTTCTTCTTCTTTCTCTTTCTTTCTTCTTCCTTTTTTTCTTTTTCTTCTTTCTTCTTCTTCCTTCTTCTTCTTCCTTTTCCTTCTTCTTTCTTCTTCTTTGCAAGGCATTTGGGGTTAAGTGACTTGTCCAGGGTCATACAGCTAGGATGTGTTCATTGTTTGAAGCTGGAGTTGAGCTTAGGTCCTCCTGACTCCAGGAGCAGTGCACTATCCACTGCACCATCTACTGTCCCCAAAATTTAATCTTTAAAAAATCTGAGTGATCATGTATTTATTAGTCTAAAATTATAGTCCAAGTAGGAAGGAATAAACATCAATAAGCTTTCTACAATAGGTGCCTTTCTCCTGGTCATTTAGAACAATGTTTTGTAAACTCCTTGAAAATAGTGACTATTTCATTTTTTTGTGTATCTGTATCTTCATTACTTAGTACAATCCATGACATATAGTTGGCATATAATAAATAGTTGGTAAATAACTTTAAATCAATATTACTTCATTTTGGATTATTTACCACTTATTTTTAATAATACTACTTTATCCTAATAAAAAATTTTTAGACATCAAGGAAAGACTAGGGAAGAGAATTCTTTTTTTTTTATTAAAGCTTTTTATTTGTATAACATATGTATGGGTAGTTCCCCAGCATTGATCTTTACAAAGCTTTCCATTACAAATTTTACCCCCAGTCCCCTCCCCTCCCCTAGATGGCAGGAAGTCACTACATGTTAATAATATTGAAATGCTTGAGAAGTTATGCAAGAAAAATCCTATCTACAAGAAAAAAAAAGAATCAGAGAAAGGCAACACAATGCAAGCAGATGTCAATAGAGATCATGAAAATGTTACGTTGTGGTCCATATTTCATATCCCTCTCTCTGGGTGTATATGGTTTTCTTCACTGAACAATTGGAACTGGTTTGAGACAATTCTTTGTTGCAGAGAGCCATGTCCATCAGAATTGATCATAATGTAATACTGTTGTTGCTGTGTATGATGATCTCCTGGTTCTGCTCGTTTCACTCAGCATCAGTTCATGCAAGTCCCTCCAGGCCTCTCTGAAATCGTCCTGCTGGTCGTTTCTTACAGAGCAATAATATTCCATAACATTCATATACCATAATTTATTCAGCCACTCTCCAATTGATGGGCATCCCTTCAGTTTCCAGTTTCTAGCCACTACAAAAAGAGCTGCCACAAACATTCTTGCACATGTGGGTCCCTTTCCCTCCTCTAAGATGTCTTTGGGATATAGACCCAGTAGAAACACTGCTGGGTCAAAGGGTATGCACAGTTTGACAACTTTTTGAGCATAGCTCCAAATTGCTCTCCAGAATGGTTGGATCCGTTCACAGTTCCACCAACAATGTATTAGTGTCCCAGTTTTCCCACATCCCCTCCAACATTCATCATTATCTTTTCCTGTCATTTTAGCCAATCTGACAGGTGTGTAGTGGTACCTCAGAGTTGTCTTAATTTGCATTTCTCTGATCAATAGTGATTTGGAGCACCTTTTCATATGACTAGAGATGGTTTTAATTTCATCATCTGAAAATTGTCTGTTCATATCCCTTGACCACTTATCTATTGAAGAGTGGCTTGAATTCTTATATATATGAGACAATTCTCTATATATTTTAGAAATGAGGCCTTTATCAGAACCATTAAATGTAAAGATGATTTCCCAATTTGATGCTTCCCTCCTAATCTTGTCTGCATTTGTTTTGTTTGTACAGAAACTTTTTAACTTAATATAACCAAAATTATCCATCTGGTGTTCAATTAGGAGTTCCAGGTCTTCTTTGGACATAAATTTATTCTATCTCCACAGGTCTGAGAGATAAACTATATTACGTTCCTCTAACTTGCTTACAAAATCACTCTTTATATCTAGATCATGAACCCATTTAGATCTTATCTTGGTATGTGGTGTTAGGTATAGGTCAAGCCCTAATTTCTTCCACACTAGTTTCCAATTGGGAAGAGAATTCTTTAGAAAACACAAAAGACCTTTTCTGGAGTCCTTAAAATCCCCACTATGTAAGCAGCTAAAGACCTTGCTTTTTCTATATCTGTCTTTGGCATTCAATATTGACTGAGTATATCTTTTGCTGGTTGATGAACGAGTTACTTCCCAGGTACTATGTGCCCATAGTACTCATCTCACAAAGTTGTGAAGTTTCTGCATTAAATAGATATTTTTATTTAAGTGCTTTGCAAGCTTTAAAAGCAATGTAAATGGCAGTTAATATTACTATACTAATATTATGGTCTTCCAGTTTTGTATCAGTTATAGCAAAGAGAAAAAATTATTTTGCTTCCACCTCATTTAACTTCTGCTATTGGATAACATTAAGAAATCAAACCATTTGTTATGTATTTAATCTAGCTCTGGATTCATGCCATACAAAGAGGAGGTATTGTCATCAGTGAACTACAACCTACTCTAAGCCATATATTTGTAAACTATCCACTTGTGCATTATCCCCATAAAAATCTTTAATCCCAAATGGTTTGCTTTTCTGGGGCGGGGAGGGAAAGGAGGAGCCACTTCCTTTAGCTATCATTGTATATGTGTGTCAGAAAATGTAAACTAATTTTAGAAAACTAGTCTAACTAGGAAGCATATCTAGTTTAAGAACTAAACTTCCTCCTATCTACTTAAATTGTAACCTCCTTTTAAAATGAATACATTCCAAAGCCTAATTAAAATAGTTCATAAATTATCCCCCTTTTAATTCTTTCTGCCACTATTATCTTCCATCAGTATGGATAAAAGTCACAGGTCCCACCAATCCAATCCATGAAATACTAATAAGAATTTTTAAAGAGCCTATTATGTTCCAGGAACTACTAGGAGCTAAGTCTGAAAGAAAGGCAAAATAGTCACAGCCCTCAAGGAGTATAATAATAGTAACAATAAGCTTAGAGAGGAGACAATAGGGAAAGAAATAAGTTACAAGCAAGACATACACATAATAAATTGAAAGTAATCTCAGAGGAAAGGCACTAGCATTAAAAGAGAGACAGAAAGACTTCTTGCAGAAGGTGGAATTTTGGTTAAGTTTTGAAGAGGGCAAAGATTAAGAATTATAGACTTAGGGTACAGCCAAAGAAAATTCATGTTGCAAAGTACAGATTTTCATTAGTAAAGGAAATTTCCTCATCTGAGAATTCCCAATATCAGTGAAATCATAGATCTTTTGCATTATTGTAATTATTTTATATATTGCTTCACAGAAGTCTTTCAAAGTTTCTCTCTATTCCCTATTTCCCATTGCCCAGTATCATTCCATTACATTCATATGCCACAGTTTATTTACCCATTCCCCAATCAGCAGGTACCAGCTATGTGCACAGTTTTGGACTGTGACGAGAAGTGACCTTTCTTTCTGTCCTTGACCTCTTTGGATATAAGCATAGTTATAAAGCATTTCTCATAGAGTGTATGATATCTTTAGTAGTACAGACCCTAATAGTATGATACAGTGACATATAAAAAAAAAATTTAGAAGAAAATACCAAGAAGACCAAGCAGCGAAAGAGCTGGAATGAATATGATCAGAAATGGCATAACTGACTTCAATTCAATTTGGGAAATTTAAGAATTGCCCTCAGAAGTAAAAAACTCAAGAGATGAAAGACACCATAGGAATTAATAATTAATGTTTGTTAATTTGACTTGAATCCCAGAATTCACTGGGAGGTGAAATATAACTTCCTCCACAGTCCAAAAAGTAGTATCAGAAGTGGGACTTGGATCTAGGGATTTCTGGTTCTGGGGGCAGCTCTCTGGCCCTTCTCTTTATCCCTAGAACTTACCATAGTACCTGGCATCAGTGGGCACTTAATAATGTTTATTAATTGAATTTTCCAGCACCCTAAGCCGTTTCTCAATACAAATGAAAATAACACTAATATTTAAGCCCAATTTTCCTAAACAACTCATTCTCGTCCCCAAAGATATTTAATTAACCCCTCTAGATGGGTGAGATATTGTGCATAGTAATCAATGGAAAGAAGGAAGAGTTTGTAAACCCCGGTCTGCTTTTGCAACTGCAATCTCCAACCCAAAAATAGAGAGGAGAAAGAACGGGGTGGCTAGCCCTATCCTAAAGTGCACCACTAATAACTAAGAAAAGGCTCTGCTGAGAATGGATGACCCGAGATCTCTAAACATCCCAAGGCTCAAAGCTCTATAGCATCTGCAGGACTGAAATCCGAGATCTCCGTCTCGATTGGTCAGATTCCCGCCTCATTTTCAGAAGTCATTGACGTCATCACGCGCAGCCCCACGGCGCACGCACGCGCCCTTTAAAGGGGAAAACTCCGTGGGCGCCGCTGGGCGCAGTCTAAGGAAGGGTGGGCAGCGCCAGGTGAAGTCGAGTTGTTGTGGTGCTGTTGTGGTGTCGCCGCGGGGCTGGGAGCCCGAGGTAGGCGGGCGAGCCTAAGAGACGGAGACAGGGGACGAGGAGGACCCGGGAAGGAACGTGAGCCTCCCCGGGCGCTACAGGTTTTCCGCGGTCGGGCCCGGACCGCAGTTGTGCTCGTCTTGGGGACGGGACTGGGAACATGGCGACCCCTCCTTGTGTCTGGCCGGGTGTCCGCACAGCCCCTCTCGCTCGCTCTCGGCTCCGGCTCTGCTTCCAAACCGTAGCCGGCTCCCCCTTTCCTCTTGCTCATCCCTGTTTCCTCTTCATTGCCTCCTTCCATATTCCTCCTCCCAGCTTCCCACCTCCCCGCCCCCTTTAAGCACCTACTGCGTGCAGAAATGATCAACTGAAATGACCAACAATGCCCTCGTCTTCCACGAGAGAGAAACATTTGAATCTACTTAAGATAAATTTATATCCAACACCAACCGAATCCAAAACCTTAGTGTTGGGGGCTCATCGAGGGAAGAGAGAAGAGTTCCTTAAAGTCAAAATGTAGTTAGTTCTGGTCCTGGACCCAAATCCCAGTATTTCTATCTATAAGGCAGGGATAATAATGCCTAGGAATGTTTGAAGGAAGTTAACTTTAAAGACAAAAACAAATGTCCTGTTCATCTCTCATATGTAAAATGAACCTGTTGGACCAAATCCTTCCCCCCCCCCCCCCCAATTCCTATAGAATTACGTGTAGATACTGATCATTGACCTTAAGAAAGATATTTATTGATGAGGGCTAACACCTTGGTGCAGTGTAAATCACTGGCTCTGTATTCGATGGAAACAGACTTCCAGTCCTCTAGTTGATGGTTGTGTTATACTTTGGGCAAGACGTTTAATTATACTTGCCTTTAATTTCCTCATTGAAAAGAAAGTGGTGGACTAGATGACTTCCAGGTTTTCTTCTAGTTAAAGATTTATAATTTTATGATTTATGAAAATGCTCTTTTAAATTTAGTGATTTAACCAGAAGTAACACCTAATAATTTGTTTTCAAAGCACATTTTCTCATTTGAGTGTAAAAACAGGCTTGTTTATCAACAAGTTTTGAAGCCTCTGCTATGTGCCAAGTACTTAGATGCAAAGAGGAAAGTGCTAGTTCTTAAACTCAAGGAGTTTTATGTTCTTTGTTGGAGAGACTTGTACATATGTTTACGTACAAAATATATACAAAGTAGATATGAGATAATTTTGAGGGGGGGGAGTACACTAGCACTTGGGAAGAGGTCATGAAGAATTTTGGGATTACAGTTTTTCAGTGAGAAAACAGATTCAGAACATAATGACCATGGTGGTCCCTTAATTATAGACCAACTGATGGACAGTTTGGTGTTTTTAGATAATGCTATTTAACTTTTTAAAGCTTCAGCTCTCTCATCAGTAAAATTAGATTGGATTAAATGATTTCTTAGGTCCATTTTAATTGTAAAAATCTTCTGCTTAATCCTTTAGTGAGGCCCACCTTTCCATTCAGTTAATCCATGAAATGTTTGGTAGGCAAATACTGTGTTCCAGCCAATGTTCTGGGACTACAAATATAAAACAAAAACAATCCCTGATCTCAGAGAATTCTGCTGGGGAAAAGAAATTTGAAGGAAGAACACTGATAGTTAAGAAATCAAAAAAGCCTCTGTCCCATTTCTTTGCCTTTGTGCAAAGGCTGTGTCTTTTAAGCTTGGAATGCACTTCAGTCTCTTAAAATTTTTATCTGGTGTTAATTCAGATGCCAGCTGCTGCTTCAGGCCTGTCCTGATCTCATCTTTTCCCATTGTTAGTGCCTTTTCATCCACCGTTTTACTTTAACTGTGTTTTATATTTACTTTTTTACATATGTGGAACATGGTGCAGTGGAAATAGTTCTGGACCTGGAATTAGAAGACCTGGGTTGAAATCCTTCAACTCAACTTTCCTGAGTCTCTTTTTCCTTATCTGTGAAATGAGGGAGTTGGACTAGATAGCTCTGAAGATCCCTTTCAGCTCCAAATCTCAATAAGAATATAAACTCATTGATGACAGGGACTGTTTTATTTTTGTACATGTATTCCCTAGCAGCTAACAGTGCCATGCTTATAATAAATAAGCAGTTTTTAAATGAAGTTTAGTGAGCCTGAGCTGAATCTTTTAAAGGAGGTTAAAGATTCTAAGAGGTAATGTTTAGGAGCAAGTACATTCTAGGAATGGAGAAACAACCTGATCAGAGATTGAAGATAGAATGCTGAATTCAGGAATATTTTTTCTACAACAGTCCATTTGTATCTTTTATTGACATGGGATTCTATTCACTGAATTTAATTATTATTTAAACTGACTTGCTTCAATATATAATTGATAATTTATGAGCAGGAGTATGCTTTTGTGGGTCATATAAATTTAGACCTGAAAAGAGTCTTGAAGATAATTTAATCTAGTCCTTCTCATTTTATAATGAGAAAATTAAGATCAATGAGATAATTATATGCTAGAGCCAGTATTCAAACCAAAATCCTCTGATAACAAATCTAATGCAATTTCAACTATACCATGTTGGTCTTTGAAAAGATCTTAGGCTTGATGATAAGCATCCAGTCTGTGAGTTCTTCAAGAGGCTATGGTATAATGGGGGGAGGGGAGGGGAGGGAAAATTAGTCTTAGAATTAAGAATTCTGTATGTGTGAGCTCCACCTCTCTTATATTATTGGTAGTGGGGAAAATGACTTAATCTTTGTAGTTCCCAATTTCCCCATTGGCAAAAAGAATAAAATAATTCTCCTCTAGTAGTTTTACAGAGTTGTTGAGAAGATCAAATGAAGTATGTATGTGAAAGCACTTTATAAACTGTAAAGTACCATATGCAGATGTAAAGCAGTATTATTTCTCAGTGATGTTCAGAACAAAAATATTATTTGTCCTAAATAATGATAACCATGAAAGAACTTCATTTGTCTTTAATGATGCTTTGCAACAGAATGAAAAAATATCAAATTCACTTTAAAGAGTTGGGTGTAATGAGGATAGAAAGGAGATATACTTTCATGTCAACTAATTACTTTTGTTCAGTCTAGTCAAATTGACTTTTCTGCTACAATAATGCTTACCTCCACGTATTTGATTCTGGTTCCCTACTTTTTCACAGGTGGACATAAGGGGATCTAAAACTCCATTGAATCCAGGGCAGCAGCAGTTTATGTTTTAGTGGAACAAGACTATGCAAGATGTCTATGGGCAATCCAGTGCTCAACTGGTGAGTAAATTTTTTTTTTTTTTTTTTTTTTTTGCTGAGGCAATTGGGGGTAAGTGACTTGCCTAGAGTCATACCGATGAAGTATTAAGTGTCTGAGACCAGATTTGAACTCATGTCCTCCTGACTTCAGGGCTAGTGCTCTATCCACTGCATCAACTAGCTGCTCCCTAGTGAGTTAAATCTATTGTCATGTCCTCAAAATAAAATGGAGGTGGGGGGTGAAGAATTTCAATCTAGGAGAATTTGGCGTAATTTGTAGAGAAGTCAAGTCTAATTTCAAGATCTCAACTAGGTACTGAGTACCCTAGAAACCCCAGTCTGAACTCTTAGACTTGCTCAGTTGGCTTTTGCTCAAGAAATGACTGCACCTCAGTATTTGGAAATTTTTCTGGGTCTTCATTCTATTTGATTTAGCTACTGACTACCTGGAGGGAAATGTTTTTGAGTTCTTGTATCCTAGCATCTCTTTATTTTACCTTCATCTTATGCAATTCAGAAAAGAAAAACAGGATAAAGGAAAAGAGCACAGACTTATATACCATTTGTTTTGTCTTGTTACTCTAAACTAAAATATTCTTCATTAAGTTGTTAAAGCAGAATGTTATAATATAAATTCTTATAGTTCAGAGACCTTGGCTTTGTAGAGCAGAGTCCATTTAAAATTTTGAGGTAAAGGTAAATTTCTTTGACATTTTAACAGTAAGCATTTTGCTTGTTCCTTAATACTATATTGAGACATAGTTTGTTGGAAATAGCTCTGAATCAGAAGTTTTTCATTCTAATCCTGAGTTCTGCATTCCATAATCCATATAACTTTGAGCAAAGTATTTGACCTCTGTGCTTTAGTTTGCTTATTTTTAAAATCTATAAACCTGTTGTGCATACCAGGACCATTGTGAAGCTCAAATAAGGTAGTATATGCAAGCATTTTGGAAGTTGTAAGTGACTAAAGACATGGGCTAAGAATAAGAAATCATAATTTCACCATTTTTACACCTAACTCTTTGGATGAATGTTTTAGAAAAACTTTGAGAAAAAAATCAAATATACTGTAATATTTGATACATAATATGGTATGGGTACATTTTCATTATTATACAGTTAGATTTTCATTTTGAGAATAGGCAAAAATGAAATATCCCATTTTGATAAAGGCTTCATTGTTAGTCATACTATAGAGTTTTATATATACATGCTAGAATTCATTCCAGTTATAAATAAATGCTTTCTTAGTGAATGTGATTATATCAGACACAAAAATGAGCAGTTTCATTAGTTCATTATACCACAAGTATAAATAGTCTTACATTTTAATAAATTTTTTTTTGACATGATCAAAAAAAGAATTTACTTGTTGAACCAGCCTTATGATGATGAGCCTTTCTAAACTTAGCTAGGCTGGTTTCAAAGCTTATTAGAACCTACCAGATAATACTGACTTGATTGTTAACATGACCATTCTCACTTGCCAAGATGGGAAATATAAAATGTTAGGATTAATAGAAGTCCTTTAACATATAGATACCCTTTAGCAACTTTTTCCTATCAAAGTGGTATATCTCCTACTTCCCCCCACAAAAACACTAACAACTTGAGAAAATCATTCTAAAGCAACAAACTTTCAGTAGTTTGGGGGTTTTATTTTTGTTGGATAGAATATACATTTTAGCAAAATAAAGATTTGAAAACACAAATAATGCCCACATTAAAGGGTAGGTAAGCTTCACTTGTGACATTTTAATTCTGATAAAGATACCAAATTCTCCAATGCAAGTATATTGCTTTGCTTCATAGGGATGTTTCACCAAAAAATGGTCTGGATGTATTTTTCTCGCAAGAAAAATATGAAGAATATTCTTTGACTCCTACTTTAAAGGAACTACTTATTTTGTCCAAAAGGTAAAAACTTTAATTTTTCTTTTCTTTCATCTTGTATTTCATTCATAAAATTTGTTAAATTTTCATATTTAAGTGAAAATTTATAAGGTTACCCAATCCTGATAAAAATGTCCATTTTCCTTAAATAGTTGTGATATTGATTATTTACTGTTTAAATATGTGTTCTTAAAAAAAACCCACAAAAATATGAAGCTACAAAATATCTACTATTTAAATTAGCAGGAAAAATTGCTTTTTTAATTTAAAAATTTCTACTGATTATGTTTTTATTTCATTGAAAAGTAAAAATGCATTCATTCATTAAGAAAGGGTAGACAGATAATCATTATGCAAGAACAAAAACAAAATAGTTCTTCCCCTCAAGGGACTGTTAGGAGAGATGCCATATCATACAGATATTAAACACAAAGTAAATACAAACTAATTTCCAGGGAGAACATGAGCTTTTGGGAGGCTTTGGTTAGATTTCCTGTTGGATAAAGCATATCAGTTGGGCTTTGAAGAAAGCCAAGGCTTCTGTGAGGTGGAAGTAAAGGTGTGTATTTCAGGCTTTGGGGAAAGGGGCAAAGAAGGAACATAATGTCTTGGGAATGAGAGGTAGGTCACTATTGTCTGGAACATAGACCTTGTGAAAGTAAACAGTCATTCAGCAAGCACACCAGGTGGGCACTAGGTGCTAGGGATACTTAAAGCTGGAACTGTCTCTCTGACTTCAAGGAATTGATATATGAAATAAGTCTCTAACGTAGACTAGAGCTATAAGAATTTGTGTTTTATCCTTATGACATTAGCAAAATATCAGGAATATTAAGAATATCATTTTGGCAGTTAGTGAAGGATAGATTGGAGAGAAGTGAAGCCAGGGGAAGACCAATTAGACAGTTTCAGTAGTCTAGGTCAGATAAAAAAAAAATAAAGTTATGCTCATTGTATCTCCCTTCTCACTTCCCACTCCTCAAGCCTTTGTAATCTGGCTTCTTTCTGTGCCTTTTTTTGAAAACTGCTTTTTCCAAGTAGTAATGACTACTTTGTTGCTAAATTCTCTGGCTTTTCTCAGTCCTCACTGCTCTAGAGAGTCCTTTCTGCCTTATTTGTCACTGCCAATCATCTCTTTTTTTTTTTTTTTGGTAGCTTTTTTTGGGGGGGGTTGTTTGATACCACTCCATCATTGTTGTGTTGCTAGTATATTAGGATTTGATGAACACACTTTTGTTTCCATGCTTTCTTATGCCTTTTTGACTTTATAAACTTTGGTTTTATCTTTTTAGGCTAGGGTCTTATGAATATCCATCATGTTGTGTTTGCTTCTTTGACCATTATAATTGATCTTTAGCGCAGTAACTGCTCCCTCGAACCATACAAAAGTAAGAGTAACGTTCTAGGTGTGAATGCATTGTAGTGCTGTATATAGCTGGAATAATTTATTTTCTGTTTCACCTGCAGCTTTTTCACAGTGGCATTCAATTTCTAATCTTAGCTTCCCAGTGCAAAATTTTTAATTGTTTGTTTTAAAACTGATCTGTTGAAATTTAACATTGCAATGATTATCTGTGATTATATTGCCTTCAAGAATATAAGCTTAAAGTTCAGAACCTTAGTGAAAAATTTCAAGGGGGGAGGACTTTTTTTTTAAAGATAACTTTCCTTTAATTTATACATGAATATTTTTTGAGAATTTCAAGAATTAAAAACTCTGCCACGATGTTATTTATAACTTTTGATTTTAAGTTAGAAAAAATTAAGATTGGAAAGTTTTTAAGCTATAGCATAAGACAAAGGAAAATATAATCAAAATTAAGAATTACAATTTATAGAGGTAGGGTAGAAGGAGCATTCTATAAATTTATTTTTAAAAAAATTCCTTAAACTTTTAAAGTTTGCATAGTGGAAATAGTGCAGTTTTGCATATACACTTACACTCATTCTTCTTTTTCATAGGACATCTGAATAGAAGAGATGAGTAGGTAGTTGACAAAATGAAGGAGAAAAACTTCTAACCATCAACTGAAATAAAATATAATGCTGTAAATGTGGTTAGAGAAACCCTGTCAGATGCTTTTGGTTTGTATCCTGATGAAGATTTTGACAGCCACTCCTCAGTGAAATGATCTTGATGTGCTGCCATTTCATTCTTTGCTGAATGTAGCCAATTTAAGCTGCTAGAATTTCTTGACATTCCTGCATTGGCATATCTGAGTCAGCATTTTGTTGCTGCAGTAGCTTAATTAAATTTGCCAGTTTGTGCCACAAGGACAGACATGTTCTCATATTTAGAGAGACAGCTGTGAAGCAGTATTGTTAAGAGATGTGGACATGATACTGTTAGGTTTGAATAGCTCTCAAGACTTTTTCTTGTGAGAAATCAATTTGCTATAATACATTTCTCCCAAGATCAGCAGTTAATGTTCATTTTGTTAACCTAAAATATGCTTATTTTTAAACAGTTATTGGAAAAAGCTTAGTAGTTTAACTATGTCTTCTTTAACCTGCATTATTTTTAGAACCTACCTTTAGTGCCTATTCCTAGGTTCCTTTCTCTATTCACCACTTATCTGTTAACAATTGGAATTGTCTACTAGTTATCTGAACTTTCAAAACCATCAGATCTTGAATTTTTGCTTTATTTCTGGCTAAATATTTTTTGCAGTGTTGACTTGTTTTGGCATTTAATCATGATTGTTTTCACTCCAAACACTGGAGTGCTTAGTAAATTAAATACAGGCATTATTAAAAGGGGTTCACTCCTTTTCCAGGCATATATCTGGATTATTCTTCCTCATTATCTCTTTTCCTGAAGTACCAAGGATTCTTAGCAGGCAGAGATCTAAATTTTTTTTCATGAGTTGTTTAAGCAGTGTGATGATCTCTTAGGCATATAGGATCTCATTTATCAGCTCTCCAGATCTCGTGACCTGGATATATTTCTTCCCTTCCCCCTGCCCCCCATTTTATTCTTTATTTTGAGGTGTTTATCTTTCTGTGTCCAAACCAAGAGCTAAAAGGTTGAAGCCACAATGAAAGATTATTTGGGAGCATCAACTTATAAAGCAGCACTTAGAATGACCCAGTAGAAGTTTTAGTTGCTATGCCTCAGTGCTGAACATATAGGATAATTTTTTGGAGGTAGCCTATGATTTAAGATTCTTTGTTAAAGCATTTTTATTTGCAAAGTAACACTGGAGCTAAGTTATGAACAGGAAGAAAAATCTTGCATATACATATTTCATTATTCATAAAGGCTTAATTATGTATACATAAATAAGAGTCTGGACTAATTTGTTTCTCCTTAGTGCCTTTTTACTGTTAAAAAAAAAAAAACTGGTCCCCACTAACATAACTATAATTATCTGATTTTTTTTTTCCTATAAGTAAGGGAGCTTGTGAGACATGGGGTTTCTGTATGCCCATGACTGTTATAGATATTTATATAAAATCTCCAAAACTACCAATTTATTTTGAGGGATGAGGTGGGACAAGAAGAACCAAGTTCAGAGGTTCTCTTCAGTGTTTCAGAATTTTGGATTTCTGAAATTCAAACCTTCTAGTAATTGTCAATTGCACTACTCTACCGTAGCAAAATCTATGTTTAGTTGCCACTGATAATCATACTAATTTGTTTTTCTTACATAGAAATTTGAGCTTAATTGCAGATAATTTATAACAAGAAAAATATATTAAAGCTTTGTAATTAAATCTGCAAATAAATAACACCTGGATAGATAAGTGAAAAGATTCTCTTATTCATAAAGAAAGAATAAATGAAATGTAAGACCAGTATCTGTCTTTCTTTTTCTATATATCAGCTGAAAGGTAAGCTTGTGAAGCAGGTGTCCTGCAGAATATTTAATCTATAATAAATGCCAGTGCTGCAAGATACAGGTGGTAGAATTTTGATGGTACTCCAGAATTTACTCAGTTAATCATGATGTATTCTGTGTGATGATTCAGAATCAAGAAACTCTACAACTGTCAGCCCTAATTTTCAAATACCAATCTTCATGGTAAAAAAAAAAAAAACCCAAAAAAAAAACAAACAAGTACTTCTAAATTGTAATTAATTTTTCCCCCTCATTTCAGACCTATAGAAGAAAATTTGGATGTATCAGCAAACCCTGTGGAAAATGAACCAGCAGTTAATTCAGCAGCTCAAGCAAATGGGGATATTAAAACCACAATAGAAATTGTTCCTTTCCCAGAACCAAGAATCCCTTATCCTTATTTCTCTCGTTTCTCAGAAAGAGAACAAAAATGTTATGTGGATTTACACAACAAATATTCAAAAAAGCCTATAAATTTCAAGACTGTAGGGTTAAATAAGAAGGAATATTTCCAGTACATGGTATGTATTTTATCCTTCTGTTTGTTTAGAAAATATTGACAAAATTTATTTTGTTAACTTTCCACTTAAAAACAGTTAAAAACATTGGTATTAAAGTGTTGAGTTGTGGAGTGGAAAGAGCTTTAATATTTCAAACATGAAAATGTATTTCATTCTCTGTGTTTCATTTTCATAATGGGAATAGTCTGTTTTAACCTATTTCATGGTTGTTTTGAGCTTTAATTGAATATAATAGTACATAAAATATTTGAGCAGACAGATTCATACAGTAGCTGTTTATTGGGCACATATCTCAAAGTAGTTTTGAGAATTAAATGAACCAAATACATGCAAAGATCTGTGGATGTCTTAAAGTACTATATGAAAATGATTATGTGCATTTTCATAAGAAGTAATAGATTTAGTATAGTAGTTTTAGAGGTATTCTTAGGAAGACCTAGCTTTGAGTCCTTTTTTTCAGATACTATTTTACTATGTGACAGAATATAATTACTTCTCTCCAAGCCTCAATTTCCTTATCTGTAAAATATGATAACTCATCTCAGATCTCTAAGGCTTTTTCTACTTGAAATCTATAATTTCATGATCCACACCTCCTTGTGACTTGAGAGTGAGTCTGTATTTTTAAAGACTGGATTTAAAGGCTATGTATTTTCCTTTCTAACAAATTAAAAAGACTTCAGATATGATTTCAGTAATGGACTATCCATTTCATTTGCTAACTAGCATAACAAAATAAAGAGTAGCTTCTTATCTACTACAAATAATAGGCAGTCTTCTTGGCCATAGAGCTTATAAAGCCATTTATTAAAAAATACTGTGAAGTAATGGATTTTTGGAAGTATTGCAGCATATTGTGTGTAAAAAGTGTTTAATTAGGTAACTTAAGGAATACAAAGACAAGGCATAGTGTCTGCTTTTATAAAACTTCCAATCCAACAATTTACAAATTCTTTGAAAGCTAGAATTTGTGTTTTTCTTTAATTCCTGCTTTATTCAGGCAGTCAGTAATTACAATTGTTAAGGAAATGGCTAAGATAGAATATAGTGAGCTTCCCTTTATTTTGCATTTCTGCATTTTTTTAAGTGGTTGAAATAAGATTTGCCTCTTTATTTCAGATCCAAAGCTGAACATATTCTTATTTCTGTCAGATTTAGTGATTTGAAAATTTGAAGGCTTTTGCTGGAATCCCCGATCTTTCATTATTTGTTTCAAAATAGAGATTCAACAAAAGAACAGTTTTCACTTTTTAAGAGATGGTGTAGTCTCTTGTGTTTGGGAGGCAGCTAGGTGGTACAATGGATAGAGCACCAGGCTTGGAGTAAGGAAGATCTGAATTCAAATCCAACTTAAGACACTTAACTATGTGATTCTGGGAAAAACATATAAGCTCTATTTGCCTTAGTTCCTCATTGCAAAATGGGGACAGGAGAAGGAAATGGCAAGCTCTGTAAGTATTCTTGTCAAGAAAATGCCATGGATCTATGCGTCAGAATGACTAACCAACAAATTATGTTTTAGTGATATATAATTTAAAATGATTAAGGTGAAGAAAAATCTAATTGAAAAGTTAGTTTAAATAAGTTGGTACTTATAAGCAGAGGAAGCCAAACTGACTGAATGAAAAGTTTGAATTATAGGACATTTTATAAACCATGCCATTTGCATGGTACATAGTTTAAACTGAAAATATGCTAACTGAATTTTGCCTACTAGGGGTAAATAAATAAGAGCAACTTATTTTAGTACATCAGCCCAAGTGTTATTGACCTTGCAATAAAATTAATGTAAATATATATTTCTTTAGTATTTGAAAACAGTTGTCATAGGTAAGAATTATTAATTGAATATTATTTAAATTATTTTCATATCAGACTTTTTAAAAAGCGTTGACAAGTAACAAATTCTAAATTAGTCCAAAGGAATGAGATTCTTATTACTTTTAGATTTTGAATTTTAGTCATCTTCAAGAAGTGTTGATGTTGAACTTTTTGAGAAAATTAACAACTCATTATTTTTAAATATTTTGTTTTTAAAGTGAATTTATGGATATCTGTTTATTTTCTGTACCTGTTAGCCCATAGATAGCCATAATAAAATAACTTTAAAGAGTATGGTTTGTTTAAATTTATTTGGTTAAAAGATTGAATTCATTTATTTTTATCAATACATATATAAAAACTCATTTAATGAACATAATGCAGTAATAAAATTAAAAAGTGCTAAAATGTATCACTGGACATTTTAAAAGGTGCTAAAACACTTCATTAATCCTCCATGTGTTTCTAAGTATCATAATAGCTTTGCTATAACACTTCATCCTGAATAATTATCAGAGTTCTCACTCAAGTGATTATTATACCTTAGTCCACTTTTTTTCCTTTTCCCTTTAGGACATGAAAAAATGTGTAAATGATGAAGTTGCTGAATTTCTAAAGTTTCTTCAGAATGCTGCAAAAAGTTGCAGTCAGGATTATGATATACTCTCAGATGAAGCACTTCTGTTCACAAAGGTAAAGAATAGTAATGTTTGTAGCTATCATTTATGGAAAATCAACAGTAGCATGCAATATTTCAAAATGTATTTGCCCTTAGTATATAATAAAATTCTAAAATGTATTTGCATGTAGGAAGCAGAATACTAAAGTAGAAAGAGAACTCACTCTAGAATCAAAGGACTTGGGTTCAAATTATATCATTGATTCTTGCTACTTGTGTGACTTTGGACAAGTAATTTCCCTTGAATTTAAAGGTTTTCTCAGTTAAAATGTGGGAGTTGGATTAAATAACCTTTGAGGTAAGGTCCCTTCCAGTTTTAGTGATTCATGATTAGCCTGCTGTAGTTGAATTGCAAATATTTTTTTCAATTCCAACATTCAGTTTGTATTAACTTTTCATTTCTTTTAGTTTTTCATGTATTGTAAAAATGAAAATGTTATAAGCAGTGCCAGTCATAGAATCATAAAATTTCAGAGTTGGAAGGAATCTCAGTGATTATTTAGCCCAACATTTGCTCTGAAAAGAGTTTTTTCTTTTAAGTTCTCCTCTATGGTAGAAGAATTTCAGTGATGGAGATTCCGTCATCTCTAGAGACAGCTCATTCTACTTTGAGATAGTACTGATTTGTTAAGAATTTCTCTTCACAAACTAGTGTGGAAGAAATTAGGGCTTGACCCACATCTAACACCACATACCAAGATAAGATCTAAATGGGTTCATGATCTGGATATAAAGAGTGATACTATAAGTAAATTAGAGGAACGTAATATAGTTTATCTCCCAGACCTATGGAGATGGAATAAATTTATGTCCAAAGAAGAACTGGAACTCTTAATTGAAAACCAGATAGATAACTGACTATATTAAGTTAAAAAGTTTTTGTACAAACAAAACCAATGCAGTCAAGATTAGGAGGGAAGCAATAAATTGGGAAATCATCTTTACATTTAAGGATTCTGATAAAGGTCTCAGCTCTAAAATATATAGAGAAAAAAGAATTTCTTTTCACATCAAGGCCAAATTTGCCCTGCCCTTTTTCAAGGTTAGGCAGGGTGCTGAAATCACTAGTTAGAAAACCATAGTGAGGAAAACTAGACAAGACAGTATATTTACTTTAATATTACCATGTCAGACAACATATATAAAACTTAACATATCAAGTGATTTGTGACTATCCAATCAAATTACCCAGCTGTCTATGGAGATTATTACCCTAGCATATTAAGTATTAGTAGGTCAGTCAGGTAAGTGCTACTTATAGTTTTATGGCTTTTTATAGTTTTGTCCACAGATACATATATGAATATGAAATAGAGCTTTTATTATTTACAGTTGGTCACTTGAAGCAGTTTTGAATTATCTTTAAAAAAAAAAAAGTAACTAAATGCTTCAGTAAAGCCTTATCATCAGAGAAGTTAAAAGATGAAAGGAAAAGGGCCCATATACACTAGAATATTCAGAGCAGCACTGTTTGTGTAGCAGAGCACTAGAAACAAAATACATACCCTTAGGGGAATGGTTAAACAGTATTATAATGTACCGGAGTCTTATTATTGCATAAGAATCGAAGCCTATGAAGAGTTCAGAGAAACATGGATAGACATAAACTGGTATAAAATGAAATAAGCAGAACTGGGAAAACAGTATACCTGTCTCTTGTAAAAAAAATGGGAAAAGCAAAAACAGAAAGAAAAGAAATAACAATAGCTAAAACAACCAAGCTTATTTTCTTTGTAATCCTCTGTTTTATTTAAAAAAAAAAAAATTGAGAAAATATATCTTTCTCCTTTGCAGAGTCAAGAACAACAGGTTTAGAACATGATACAACCTAGCTGACTTGATTGATAATATGTTCATTAGATTTTCCTCAACTGCTTTTTTTCTCCCCTTTTAAATTTTTGTTATAAGAGAATTATTTTCTAGAGAGGGGAAGATAAATTTGGAGTTATAACTGATATAAAAACAGGATAGGAAAAACTTTCTAAAGTAAAAAAAAAAAAGAAAACATAAAAGAATTATGAGACTTTTTTGCATATGAACTGAAAGGAAGTTTTGTGATCGTTATTTTATGGGGTCTAAACATAGATTTCATAGTTCAGTGTCTAGTTATTTTCTCATTTTGGAATAAAGTAGCAATAATTGTTGTTTTCTCAGAAACATTGAGTAGGAAAGATATTTTTAATGAAGTTGTTACTCAAGTATGATTTTTAGAGACTTATATTGAACTTTTTTAGACCTTTTCTTTTTAAACAAAATATGTTTTTAATTTTATATTCCCTAAAAGTCTTTATTTTTCATTATCAAGATCTTCCTAATATGAAAGGATTTTAATTTAGATAGTGTAGCAATTAAAAATGTTCAAGAGACATAATTTCTGGGTAATTTAATAATTTTATTAAGTCCAGCACATTTATTAATAAAAGAATGGTTATTTGGCCATCTCTCTCAGACCAAAAGACAATCATTGGAGTGGGACTCACAGTTTATATACACCAAAGAATATGTGTTCCCCAGGGTGATTGGTTAATAATTAATGAAAATAGTTTTACAATGAGGGACTGAGAGTGACATCATGTTCCCCTTGGACAGAGAGATTATATCTATACCCAGATCACCTCCAGCCTTGGGCAGTCTATTCAAAGAATTTATAACTTCCCCTCTCTACTCACCCTACCCTCCACCAAGCTGAGCAGAACACATTAACTACTCTACCAACATAGTGTCTGAACAAGAAAGAAAAATCTCATCAGCAAGGTTCTTTCAAGGACTGAACTTTTTAAAGAAGGTGGAACTTTGGATCTCCCCATATCATTGATTATTAATAATCATTCCTCTCTATAGAATTATACATATATAGAATGTATGTTGCAGGGGCAGCTAGGTGGTGCGGTGGATAGAGCACCAGCCCTGAAGTCAGGAGGACCTGAGTTCAAATCTGGTCTCAGACACTTAACATTCCCTAGCTGTGTGACCCTGGGCAAGTCACTTAACCTCAACAGCCTCAGCAAAAAGCAAAAAAAAAAAAGAATGTATGTTGCAGCAGCTGCATCCTCAATTTTCCTGGAAGGTCCCAATTTGATGAGCAGAAAGTATACTTTTAGTGAAGCTTTGAAAAAATAATATGTCAGAATTCCATAACTGGCAAAATAGTAAAGTAATTGCATTCTACAAATTTCTCTATTCTAAAACTTCAAAAGAAAGCAACTATACTCAAAATCTTGAATTAATGCAGGGTAAATGACATGCCCAGGGTTACACAGTCAGGATATGTTGGAGGTAGGATTAGGATCCAGGTGTGTCTTTCTGTCCACTGTGCCATGTTGCTTTTGAAAAAAGGTGAAAAAGCCTCATGAATTAATACTGAAGGATTTTAGTAGAGCTCCCATTCATCTTCCCTACCACTATTTAACTCTGTATGTTCAAAGTAGAGAGCATAAGCAAGCTTGATTACTTTATGCCTTGGGCTTCAGTTGTAGGGCTCCTTCCTAGCAGTGACTGTCTGAAGCATACCTCAAGACTGTAGGAAATAGCAGACTTTGAAGGGGACATTGGCAGATGGTGGAGTGGTGCTTTACCCTTATAGTGTTTACTGGGGCAGAGGGTCTTAACCTGATCCTTGAACTTTTTTTAAAATTTAAGTATATTTGATATAAATATATTGTTAATTAAATGCAATATTTGACAAATGCAATTGGTTTCTTTTGTAATCTTCATGTATTTAAAAAATACCATACTGAGAAGGGATCCGTAAACTTTACCAGCCTGCCAAAACAGGGTCCATGATACAAAAACAATTGAAAATTAGGGGACTATAATTTGTATAGATCTTGAGGAAAAGAACACTGGAATCCTGACTAGGGCCAGACTTCTCCCACAAGAGGTTACTTAGGGTATTGGCTTAGGGACAATGTGGATCATGTCTCCAGATTTAAGAAGGCTTCACAATATCCACTGTCATTTATGCAAAGTAGAAGGGGCAGGGATCAGAGAGTTAGGAGGAATTATAAAAATCAGATGAGAGGAAAAGAAAAGCTAAAAGACTAAAAGAAAGATGAGAAAACAAGCCTGAATGGAAACCTACTTTTAAAGAAAGGAAAATAATACAAAGGCAATTTAAACCAAAATGTATTGATTAAGCAGAATATAAAGGAAATGAATTAATATCAATATTACCTGATGAAAAAGAGAGATCATGAAGCAATAGCAAGAATTCCAGAATGGTTGAAAAGAGAAAGAAGAAATTTGGAATGAATTTAGCTTGGAAATCAGAGCTTTCAACATAGAATCCAAAAACACAAAACAAAAAATGAACACATGATGGAAAAATCTAAAAAAGAAGCTCTAAGGCACAGCTGTAGCTGACCTTGAAGACAAGATACACAGAAGTAACTTCAGAATTACAGGGTTTCTCAAAAAACGTGACAAATTAGATAACCTCTGTTCTACAGTGCAAGAAATAATATTAAGACTGTCTAGATTAGAACTTATAAATAGTAATAAAACATAAATTGGAGTCCAAACTGCAGCCTTATGTAACATATCCCGCATACCTGGGCCTAATTGTCAAGAGATGTCTGTTCCACCAAAAAAGAAATATTTGACATTTTTGAGAAAAAAATAAACTTAAAACCAGTAAGCAGATTGTTCAATATCCAAATACTTCAAAGTAATATTCAAAATATCAGTAAATAAAATTATCAAGACTAAGTGATGAAATCAATTTTCTCATGTGTGGGTTATTGTTTAGGAAAAAGGTCTAAATATTCCAGAAAGAAGTTAGGAGTAAATACTCAGAAAAAGATTTAAATGCCAAAAATCTTTGTCCCATAGATTCCATTATTAGGCATGTGTCCCAAGGACATCAAAAATAGAAATAGCTATTAGTCAGGGAAAGGCTAAACAAATTGTGATAAATTCATGTAATATATTATTGTGTCCTTAGAAATGATAAATATATGAAAATTAGGAAGAAGCATGAGAAGACATAACTTGATGTAAAATGAAGTGAAAATTACTAGGAAAATAATATACAGTATGACTTCAACTTATAAAAAGTAAAAAAAAATTTAAAAAATAAATAACTGGGTGATCTGTATTATAATGAAGAAATTGGGCCAGGAAGAAGAAATGAGGAATTATACCTCTTCTTTGCAGGCAGGTTGAATTTGGACCAATACTATGACGCATTATGTTGCTCAGATGTACCAAACTTCTTTTTTTCCCTCTTTTATTCATTGTTACAAAGAATGGCTCTCTAGAGAGGTGAGGTAAGAAGGATGTATTTAGGAATAAAAGATAAAGTGAAAACAAAAGATAGAAGTAAAAGTTGGAACAAAAGAACTAAGCAAATAAAGCCCAAACCTACCTGCCTTGGTAAGAAATAACACCAGTAGTTAAAGTTAGCATAAACTGGGATTGAGAATAATGTGAGATTAGGACAGATAGGACAGCTCCAGTTTTTATTTTTGTTTTTTTGTTTTTTTAGAATTGTTCATACCAAGAGAAACATGATCCTACAGAAGGCTGCCTATTACAAAGAGCATTTGGATTTTTTTTTTAAAGACTATTTTTTTGATCAAAATAAATTCAAAAAGATCCTCAAATTATGTTTAGCAATGGAGCAGGATTTGTGATTGTCATGAAATTAGAAGGTAGTTTAATACCAAAGAAAAGAAATTCTTTGTTTCCTCAAACACTTGTCTGTTAGCATAATCAATGTGATCTTTAAGAGTAAAATTATGCATTTCAACTTTCTTCACAATTAAATTTTCATATTTCACTAATATTTTGCAAGCAGTTTAGAAGATGGACAATTCTTGCAGTTAAAATCAAATATAACTCACTTCACCAAAGAATTCAAATTGGAGGGGATACCCATCAATTGAGGAATGACTGAACAAGTTGTTTATGATTATGTTATAATACTTTTGTACTACAAGAAATGGTGAGCAGGACGATTTCAGAAAAACCTGGAAATGTGAAATAATGCAAAGTGAAGAGCAGAATCAGGAGAACATTGTATACAGTAACAACAATATGTTTTACATGATTATACATGTACAATCTATATCTTCATATTTCTTCTAAATGAAGGGAGAGAAAAGGGAGGGAGAAAGAGAATCTGGAACTCAAAATTTTAAAAGATCAATGATAAAATTTTTACATATAAAAGTTTAAAAAAATTCATTTCCTGTTTTTGATATTTTGGGTAACATGATTTTAAGGTCATCTCATGGTGTTTTATCTTTTTAAGTAGTATTTTTAAATTCTATTAATTTCTCTAATTGTCTCAGTACCAGTAAAAAGAGGTTCCTAATCATTTTGTGTTTGATTACATCAGCAGTCTGAATAACAGTTTTCTGTTTGTTTTAATTTTTTATGTGCTTGTTTATTTTAGTTTTTTTATGCAACTGAGCTAAAAGTTTTTATAATGAGAAATTAGACATGAACAAATTAAGATAAGAATAATTAATATGGATAATGGATGCTAAAATGTTTTTTATATTCATTAAGTTTTATTTGGAATTATATTTAGTTACACTGATATTTTTATCTTTATTTTTAGACATGAAATAATTATGCAAGTTGATTTACTTTTGTGACATTTAAAAAAAAAATAACTATATGCATGCTTGATCTTCTTTGTTTTCTTATAGCAATTTTTAAGTGCTTCAATTGAACAAGTAAAGAAGTATCCTGAAATCTACTCACTCCATGAAATCACTAGTTTAATGGGATTCCTCCCAACTAGAACAGAAATGGGATTAAAATTAGAGAAAACTGTCCTTGCATTGGTAAAGTATATTTGTTCCTTAAGTATTAATATTTTGGTTTTTTAAAATTATTTCTGTGCATTGAACATAGACTTGATCTTATATTGTGAGAGAGTTACGATATAATAATAGGATCAATTTTTTTTTCAATATTTAAATGGATCAGCATGAGTATCTCCTACATTCATGTGGACCTTATTCTGTATATTTCTTGTCTCTGTCTTATAAACATTTATAAAGAATTTAACCAATGTGCTAGAAGTCTTCTTAATTCTTCAGTTTCATAGGAGCAGATACATATCTAATTTTAATTCTCACTATGTAGTTAATCCACCTCCTTTTTCCAGTTATTCATGTTCTAGTTATAAAGTAGTCACTATAATAAAGAATCCAAAGATCAGAAACTACTTCAAACAGAAAACCTTATCTCCTTGCCAAGTGGAGAAACACATTTTCTAGGATTCAACTAAATTCAGTACACATTTATTAGGTGCCTACTTTGTGTCAGGCCTGTGCTAAGTGCTGTTAAGAAAAAAGAAAGAGTTTATACCATCAAGGAGCTTACAATCTGATGGGGGAAAGACACACAAAAAGAAACTGAAAAGAAAAAAGAGGGATATCCCTAGGGGCTCTCCAATGTGGGATCATGCTGAACCAAGTTGCCTAACCAAGCAGAGTTGCCGATGGAGAATAGAGAATTACTTGGAATCTATGCTGGTTTAAAATAATTTGTAAGAGCTCAGAGGATGATGATGCAAAGAATTAATTGGTGAAAAACTGAACAAATATGTCAGCATTTTTATAACAAATTCTTTTCTTCATTAGTGACAGTGGAAAACCACATCAGGAATATAGCACCTAGATTTCCAGTATTTTAGATTAAGAAATGGTAAAACAAAAATAGGAATAATAAGTGGATGTAACCAAGTATAAACAAAAAATTCGTGCCAGAAGACACTGGATTTGATCTCCAAGTGCATTGGGCAGTAATCTGATTAATTGGTTACTGGCCTTACCACTCCACGAAAGTGATTGATTGTAAATCCAAAACTGTTAACAAAAGCTTTTTTTTCTCATTTTGTAAAATTTTTATGAGAATGGGATGTTTTGGGTTTTTTTGCTTTTTTTGCTGAGGCAATTGAGGTTAAGTGACTTGCCCAGGGTCACACAGCTAGGGAATGTTAAGTGTCTGAGACCAGATTTGAACTCAGGTCCTCCTGACTTCAGGGCTGGTGGAGATATTCTTGATATATCAAAGAAATGCTTGATGAAAAGATGAGAAGAAAAAGCCTTTCACAAATGAAATTTTATAGCAGACCATATCTTCATAATTGAATAGTTGACAGAAAGATGTAGAAGATAAAAATCCAACTTCTTTTGAAACAAATTTGGTTCTTTTTTGTTGTTGTTTGTTTTATTTCATTGCCAAATAAAATGAGCACAATAGATCTGAAAAGGATTGCACATATAACTGTGGATATATAATATATGCTACTTATATTTCTTATAAAACATATAAAAATACAAATTTCAGAACTGTTCTGCTTGTGTGATTCTTTCTACTTTTCCTTCCCTTCTGTAAATTAAAAATTTTAATAGAACAAAATTTTACTTTAAAAAGATCTAAAAGGGGGCAGCTAGGTGACGCAGTGGATAGAGCACCAGCCCTGAAGTCAGGAGGACCTGAGTTCAAATGTGATCTCAAATGCTTACCATGTCCTAGCTGTGTGACCCTGGGCAAGTCGCTTAACCCCAATTGCCTCGGCAAAAAAAAAAAAAAATCCAGAAGGTTTCTTCCTAAATACATCAAGGCCATCCAAAATGTGTTAAGTTAAAACCATTCTTTAGGTTTTTTTAAATGATAGATTTTTATTGTTATGTCTTGTTTTTATATCACTGATGTTTGTTCCTGTGCCCACATCCCTTCTTGCTCCTCCTATAGAGCCATCTCTCATAACAAATAATTTTTTCAAAAGGGAAAAAGTTCATCAAAAACCAATTAACACATTGAAAATAATAAGTTAATATTCCAATGCCATGGACCTCTACTTTTTCTAAAGGATGGGAGAAGTTGTGTTTTCTTACATCGTTTCTTGGGACCAAACTTAGTCTTCATAATTTCACAGTATTCAGTTTCAATTTTTTTGTGGTGATTTTTCTTTCTGTTTGCATTGTTGTGGTCATTGTATATATTTTTTTTTTGGCTCTGCTTACCTTACTTTGTATTAGTTTATATAAAACTTTACATATTTCTTTGTATTCATTATGTTTATTGTTTTTTATATCATTGAAGATACCATAATTTATTTAGTCATTACTCATTTGATGGTTTATATTGTTTCCAGTTCTTTGCTATCACAAAAAGTACTGCTATAAATATTTCATTGTTCTTTTGATTCTTAATATCTACTGAATCACAAAATGGCAATGTATGTTCACTTGAGGTGTTCACCTTCATCTAGAAGAATTTCACTTCAGAATCCAAATTTGGCAGGGATTTCCTTGTAGATTGTGAAGTTCCTCACAAGTTTCTTACTGTAAATGAGAGCTAGAGTCACTTTAGAAAAATGACTGACCTAAAAGTTCACATTGGAAAAAGCAAAATGAAGAAATCCTAATTCCTGTATTATGATATACAATTTATTAGATAATCTATAGAGCTAATTCATAGTACATTTATCTTGGTTTGATACTTCAAATAGATAGTAAACAGAGCCCAGATTTGAGTAAGAGGGGAAAGAGTAGACTGGAATGAAGCTGGAGGAATATATAATGCTTTTATCTATCCCGAGATGCTTCATGAAACAAAAATCCACCAGTATTCTTCTGATTATGTTATATGTTAGCACATCTTAAAACATCACAATCTTTGAAGAATAACATGACACAAAGGAAAATGGTAAGCCTAAAGAAGCTATAACATATTACTAATGATACACATTACCCAGATATAAGAAACAAAGCAAAAATAACTAAGTAGTCTGATGCAATTCAAAAAAGAAGCAAGACCATCCTTGTAGGGAATCCTGTGAGGAATAACATCCATAGGACTGAATGTTGCACAGATACCTAAGTAATATTAAAAGGATTTAGAGAGCATTTAAAAAAACAAATTGGGCACCTATGAGAATTTATAAAATAGGTGAGCAAGATCAATGCAGAATGAGAAATCATGGGTCAGTAGCAATATGCAATATTGGAAAAAGATAATATTTGTATAGTGGTTAGTACAGTGCTTTGCAAATAGTGGCTGCTATATAAATATTGTACCCCACTTTTCTTTCCCTTACACCCTTCAAATATTAAAATACGTCTTTTTCACAAAAAGCACTCCATTTACCAATAATTGGTCCTTTTCATTGTTTGTCCCCCATGCCTACAATTCTTTCCCTTATCTCATTTTCTGGCTTCCTTTAAACCTCATTTAAAATCCTACTTTTCTCCAAAAAGCCTTTCCCAATTACCTTTAATGCTAGTGCCTTCCCTCTGTTAACTTCATTTTATATTTATACACACATTCACATGAATACACAGACATTATGTATAAAGTTATTTACATGTTTTCCTTTCTGTTACCCTGTGAACTCCTTTGAGAAGAGGGACTGTTTTTTTTTTTTGGGGGGGGGGGAGTTGTATGAATAGCACAATGCCTGGCACATAGTAAGTGCTTAATAAATTGTTATTGATTGATGTCCTCAATATTTTTCACACCACTTCTTCATGTACAGATGTTTATAACTTTTCCTGTGTCTTTGCATTTGGGTTGTATAGATTTGATTAAAATGAATTTATGTTTGGCACAACTGATATACATTGAGAATCCATTATAATCTATGTTCCAGCACAATCTAATGTAACTTGCTTATGATAGAGAAGGAAACGAGATAGAATGTAGAAGAAGGAAAGAAATTTGGGCTGATACTGATTTGTACCTCCCTTTTTTACTACTCCCAGAGAAAGAGATCCTAACATATCCTTCAGTAAGGAACTTAATGGCATTTCTTAGGTAGACAGGGACTTGCCCTACCATAGTGGTCCCCATAGTCCTTCAAATAAAGAGAACCTTGAAGCTTAAGCGATATTTCTGAGGCCTCTCCATTTTCCCTACCCCCTCCAATTTTCTGTCCTAGAAATATTATTTTCTTTGTTCTCACTAAGACATTATTTAGTCTTTGATGTTAACTTCACTGGGGCTGTAACATAGATAATATGGTAGTAAGTACTGCAGTGATTCTTAGGGTAACTTTTTTCTTTTGAAGAGTTGCTGCCCTGACCTAAGTCAATATAATGGAAAGATAAGAGGCTATCTACTCCTAATTTGCATAGAGATCTTTTGCTTAAAGAGTTTTACTAACATATTCTGGCTGTGTTGAAGAAGTTAAGAGTTCAGTTTTATTTTTCTGTGATGAGAAAAAGGAGGGTTTACTAAGAAAAAACTTATATCACCATCTTTTTAGTGAAACATTAATTTTCCCTTATGTTATTTAGGGTAATGTAAAGTTTGCAAAATTATCATTTCCTTTGATGCCTGCTGAGTTGCAGCTCTCTGTAGATTATAAATCTACATCAACTATTGAGATACCAGAGCGGAAAGCTGCTGCAATGCATTATGTGAGTATACTTAACATGATTGTCCTAGGACGTTTTATAAGTAAATTAAATAAATGCAAATAATTATTTGTCTTTTGTGCATGCAGTAGAAAGGTTTAAGAGATTTTTAAGTTAATTGCAGTTGAACTTCTTTCCACTAATTTTGCTCTGCATTTTTTTATATTTAATTAATAAATGTGTTATTCAAAGAAATAACTGAAATTTCTTTTTCAGGATATTAGTACAGATCCAAATGCAGAAAAACTTGTATTGAGATATCATCCTCAGATAGCTCTCACCAGTCGATCTTTATTTACTTTGTTGAATAATCATGCACCTAATTATAAGGAACAATGGGAAATTCCAGTGTGTGTGAAGATCATTCCAATTACAGGTTTGTGATTTCCCTCACACTGATTTTGCTAGAGGGAAGGGGAGAAAATACTTTGTAATTATATAAACTTCCATGGCACTTTTCAAATGCTATAAGCAAGATAAAAATCTTGTTTTAAGTCTTGTTTAAGGCATCAATGAATACACACACACACACACACACACACACACACACACACACATATAATGTGAATAGCTACACAAATGTATCCATTTGAATCTGTTTAGTTTTATTTTATCTTTCCATTTTTGATATTATATGTATGCATATGTATTTTAAAGATTCTTCTTAGTTTATTTCATGTCTTCCATGTTTCTATAAATTCCTCTTTTTCTTAGAGTGTAAAAATACTTTTATAAAGTTAGTATCTAGTTATTTTGATCTTAGTTTGGTATGTTTTGCTACCTAGAGTCACTTTTCCCTTAATTACCATCATTTTTCATCATCCCCCTTAAGAGTTTGTACTTCCAAATAAATTTTATGATTTTATCTGGCTCTAAAAGTAATAATTTGATATGGCAGTAAATCAGTTTTTTGGGTAGTATCATAATTATTTTATTGATGGGGTCCAACCATGAACAATAAACATTACTCTTCATTTGTTTTCCTTTATTTCTTTAAACAGTATTTTCTACTTGTATTTGTATAAATTTTGATCTGTTGTGGTAGATTGACTTCCAGATATTTAATATATTTTGTTTTTATTTCATTTTTTGTTTTCTTCTTTTTGTGTTAACTAAACAATTGCCAATAAACAAACATTTCAAAACATAAAAAATAAGGAAGAATTTTTTATAAGAAAGCAAACATCAATTTTCTTTAAAGACACATAAATATATAGAAATATATTGTTTGACAGGGTAGTTAGAGAATTGTTCCATTTTGCAGTTCTTCATTCCTTTTCTTTATGTTTAAATATTAATGCTTTTATTACTCCAATTATCTACTAATCTACCTTAATACTCCCACTAAGTTGAACCCTCCCTTTTGAATATTTTGGTTAAGTAAAACTAATCATAACATGACTTCTGAAATGCATGTTGTGATCTTTTAGTGTGAATAGATGATGTCAATTTTTTTTTTTTGTTTTAAACAATTTGCACAACTAGACCTGCATTTTAGATTTCTGTTTGAGAGGCATGTGGGACATTCAGTGGGAGATATGAGACTGGCGATCAGGAGAGAGATGAGCCAGGCAAGAATACAGCATATTCAGAAACTGACTAAGGAGAACCATGGAATGGAATAGACTAAAGATGCATGAAAGAGAAGAGTGAAATAATTAGAACTAGAAAGGGTCTGGGGAAATCAAAGATAAGGGTAGTGTCAGGAGCCCCATTGTCTTGTCTGCTCTCAGTGGACCCACAAATTATGCAAATAAATGTAGTTCTGATGAATGTTATGATCTTGTACTGAATTTTATTTACCTCTGGTATACCCTTTTAACATAGAGCCTTGAATATAATGGATACTTAATTTATTTTATGAATTTAGATTTATTGATGGTTTTATCTGCACTAATTTTTCCAGTAGTTATCTGAAAATATAAAGTACTATGCTTATTTAAAACTGATTTAATTTATCTTAAAATCATCATAGACTTTCTCAGTCAAAAATAAGTTGTCCTCTATTTTCAAGGAGAAAAACTAATGGCAAAGTCATCTTATACTTTTCTAGACCTTGTTCCACCTCATTACTGAGAATAGAAACAACCTCTAGAGAGAATGCAATTAACATTGAGTTGGGATAGGGAACCTATCTGTGTTAAATTGTGAAATGAAATGCCCTCCTTCCTGGCTAAAACATTTTTTACTCTGTCAAGTAAGCAAAATGTTCTTGATGGCTAATGACATTCACTATCTAGCAAGGAAGAAGTTGATTGGAAAATAAAATAGTAATAAGTTTAGATTCCGAAATTTTTTCCCAGAAGTATGTTTCATTTAACTTTTTAAAAAATTGGACTGCATTTGAGAGAACCTTCTTTGATTCAGATCACATTAGAAAACCCAAAATGCCTTTTGTTCCAATTCCTTGTATGTGAAAAAGGTAACATATATTTCTCTTGACAATGGAATCAAAGAACTGTAGAGAAGGAAAGAAATCTTGGAGATCATCTACTCCAACCCTTATCTTTTACTAATGAAGAAAATGAGACGAGTTTAATGACTTGCCCAAGGTATCTCTCTCCCTCTCCCTCTCTCTCTTTCTCTCTCTTCCTCTGTCTCTGTCTCTCTTTCTCTCTGTCTCTGTCTGTCTCTCTCACACACACATATACACACACACAAACACAGATAACTTGGGAATAGAACCAGATTATCTTACTTTTACTTAAGTATTCTTTATACTGTATAATAAACTGTGTTGCCTCCCATCTTACTTGATCAAATAAAATGCCTTTTTTTAATCATCAAAAGGTTCCAAGCCAATGAAAATAATTTATATTGACTCACCTCTTCCCAAGAAAGAAATGACAGTAAGAGAGAGAAATCAAATTTTTCATGAAGTACCATTGGACCTTTTGACAACTAAAACTTCAGCTATTCCTGTCTCTGCTGTATTCATGGACAAACCAGAGGAGAATATATTTCAGTGGGATGTAAGTCTTGCCTGGTTGAGAAAACAAATTTGTAAACATATGACTTCCTTTACTTTTGTAAGGTATAGACAAATGTAAAAGATGCCTATATTTTATTAAGTAATATATGTCAGGTGCCCCTGTATCAGGTCTTAGGATCCAGAAACAAAAATGAAATAGTCTTTGCTTTTAGAAAAGTCATTTTCAGTGAATCTTGACATTCCTTCAAACTCTGCTTTATAGGTTCACAGACTTTTTACTAATAGTGTGATAATGGTTTTATTTTATTAAGGTGCCTTCTGATACTAAGCAGTGCCGAAGAATTGAGACTTTTGATGATTTAGATCTGAGTTTTGATGAGGATGTTACAGAATTAGAAACTTTTGGAGTAACAGCTAATACACCATTAAAAACTTTGAACACATCAAGCCTTCCCACGTCATCTGCTGTAACCAACCTTACCACAACATCAACCACAGCAACCATTCCCTCTAATCCTATAAGTTTATCAAAGATTCTGATGGAACAATTGAAAAAAGAGAAGGAATTGATGACTAGTGTAAACAGTGGGCCAGAAGAGCAGAAAATTAAAGATAATCAGGAACTTTCATCATGTGACAATGTTCTAGATCCTAAAAAAGCACAGTCGTATTCATCTGGTAATGAATCAAAGCAGTCTGAATGCAATTCCTCCTCATCCAAAGACTTTGAAAAAGAAAAAAGTGAATTAAGTGAAGAAAATGATACAACTTCAGATGAAGAATGTGGTACTATTAAACTAAAGGTCCCAGAGAAAACAAATACTTTTAAAGAAAGAATTGATATATCAGAAGCAAGTAACATTCAAAGTGCTTCTTGTAATAGTGATACAGATGAAGAACGTTTAATTATTGACATAGAATGTAAAAATCATGATAATACCAAGCAAGAGATTCCTATAATCAATTCAAGTCCTGTGCTAGATACTCTAAGATCTCCAGTGCCTATTCAGACTTCTTCAGAAAACTTAACTGATGCTTCTTGTAGTCACGAGCAGAAAAAATCTGCTACCAAAAAGTCTGGCAAAAGGTTATATAAGAAATTTGATCCAGTTGGACAGATTTTAAAAATGCAAAATGAACTCTTAAAACCAACTTCAAAGAAAGTCCCTGAGCAGGCCTTTGTGAATTTAGAAAATTCTAAACCCCAACCAGTAGTCATTGCTCCTGAACAACCAGGCACTTGTGATGCACTTAAGTCTAAATGTTCATCATTTCAGAAACCAAAAGGACGTGAGTAGGCATTTATAATTTTTTTTCCCCATATGACATTTGTAGTAAATAGTTTTCCTTGCCCTTCTTCCACACATACTTTTACTTTCTTCTACAAACTTCATGTAAAATATGACCTTTCTTGTTACTCTTATTCCACTATTTATTGTAATACTTCTCCTGAGCCTTAGTTTCATTTGTATAAAATAAGTGGGCTAATTTTAACCAGCAAATTTTAGATTGTATATTATTCAGATAAAATATGAGTGGTCTAAGGGGTTCCCCCCAAAAAAAGTCATGATGGCAGACAAATACAGTATCTATTTTGTTTTTGCTGATCATGTTCTGTATGTATTTTCACTTGATGGGCAAAAGCATCACAAGTTGGTTAAAATAATCATACAAGAAAAAAGTTTATTTTGTATTGATCTAGAATCAGGATTTAAATGTACCCAATAACATATTAATCATTTGACTTGATTGTTCATCAATTTTGGTGTAGTACCATTAAACTATATGTTAATTATGTCAAAATACTTGACAAATCTAGTATGTGTATACATATTTTTACAGTTATCTTGCTGAACAAGAAAAATCATGAGTACAAGGGAAAAAAGTCAGAGAAAGGAAACACAATGCAAGCAAACATCAATAGAGAGCATGAAAATGTTATGTTGTGGTCCACATTTCATATCCCTCTCTCTGGGTGTATATGGCTTTCTTCACTGAACAATTGGAACTGGTTTGAAGTATTTCTTTAAGAGAGCTATGTCCATCATAAGAAAAGTAATATTTCAAAATGATTATAGATCTAAAACTAGGAAGGGACCTCAGAGGCTACCTTTTCCAACCCCTTCATTTTGCAGGTGAGGAAACTGAAGCCCAGTATGGTTAAGTTAATTGTCTTTAGTCATGAGTAGTAATCGTGAATGGTAGCAATTAAACTGAGATCCTCTAAATCCAGAGCCAGTGTACTTTTTTCCTATAAGCTTTAAAGCCTCCCATTCTAGCTCTTTCTCAAAGATTGTTCCCAAAAAGGAATTAGATATAGTGGTAGAATTTGTAATAGAAAATGGACACATAAAGTGGAAAAGAAAATATTTTATAGGTAATTCTATAGATAATTGAATCCATTATATCATCTTGTGATTTGTATTCATGAAAATATATTGTTATAATGCAAAAATTTAATAATTCTTAATTAGCACATACACAGCCTAATGAGCAAATCTATTATTTTTAAGGATTGCTGCCACACAGCCTTCAGATGTTTGTTGAAAACAAATCAGAATACTTAACACCTCAAGAAGGAAATCTTGTTTATAAGTTATTCAACTTTCAGGATCTCCTGTTACTTGTACGTTGTGGTGTCCAGAAAGTAGAGACAAGGCCACGTTCCAAAAAACGTAAAAATGTTAGAAGGGTAAGTAATTATTGGAGAAAAAGGAATACTTGAGTGAAAGCCAGAATGATACAGTATAAGGTGCATCCAGTTTACAGTCTGAGGTCTTAGATTCAAGTTACTTAACTTTCCTGGAGTGTCCTAAGTTTTCTCATCAGTAAAATATGGATTTGAAATATGTGGATTTTTAAGGTCTATTTCAGCTTTAAAGCTTCAATTTACTATATAAACTATAAATTATTTTAGAACTCTCTAAGACCCTTCAGTTGCAGAGCAAGTGGCAAACTGCATTCATGTGGAATTTCTTTACTAGAAGGAAATCACTGGTATAGACAAAATAAAGGCCTATCTACAGTAACTTTTTTAGGATGAAATGCTTTTTGATGAACAATTTAAGTTACTTAATTCTTAATAAGAATGAAATTTTTAAAGTTTATGAATTTTTTTGATAAAACACTATTACATAATTGTAAGTTTAATTAAAATGGGCAGAAAATTACTTTGATGAATTTAGAGTTCATCTTGTTGCATATAAAGCCCTTAATTTTCTTTCTGTTAAGTTTAGGGCCTGCTTGTGCATATATATAACTTTTCCAAACCTCTGAAAGTACCATTGCTCTGGAATTATTGCAGTTAATATTGAAATAGTTATCTCTTTTTCTTAAATAAAGTAAAATTGTTTTCTGTCCTGGTTAAAGAATAAAGTATGCTGAGTAACCAGATGTTTTGGTCAGGGATTCTGACTCATCTCTGCCACTAACTTGTCTTATTCAGCAAATATTCACACAGGGTCCCTTAATATTTGCTGTGTCATTATATTTCAAGATATAATCTCGTAGTAATTATTTTTTTCATATTCTGGGAATAAGACCAAGTTGTACCATGTATTCGTGACAGCAATTTAATGGCTAGACTTTATCTCACAAAATTACTAGATATACTTACTCTAATTTAGCTTATGTAATATGCTTTCTTGATGTTAATAATGGAGATTAGGTGTTTTTCACATCTCTTAATTTCTTCCTTACCTTCTTTGGTTTGTTCTGGGTTTTTGATTTTTGGAGTTTTTTGGAGGCATTTGGGGTTAAGTAACGTAAAGCTCACACAGGTAGGAAGTGTTGTGTCTGAAGCCGGATTTAAACTCAAGCCTCTTCACTCCAGCACTGGGAGTTATCCACTGTGCAATCTCACTGCCCCCTTCTTACTTTCTTTTGAAAGAGAAAAAATGTGAATAAGTTAGAAAATATTCAATTCTGATAGTTTCTTCTTATCATCATTGGTTCTATTTCCAAATTTTGGAAAACATTGCTTTTCAGAAAGGTTTTGAACTGAATTTAGATTTCACCTATGGATTCTTGCAATAGAAAGTAAAAAAGTGATGTCATTTATTTGATATAGTTTAAAGGAATTAATGCAAGTATGCATTAAAAACTATTTAAACCTACTTACTGCATTTTTTTTATTTTATTTTTTAAATTTTATTTGCATAACATATGTGTGGGTAATTCTTCAACAATAACCCTTACATAGCTTTCCGTTACAAATTTTTCCCCCAACTCCCCACCCCTCCCCTAGATGGCAGGATATCCACTACATGTTAATTATGTTAAAATATTGGTAAATCGAATATATGTATACATATTTCCAAACTTGTCATTGTTGTGCAAGAAAAATCTTGTCTACACAAATGATATATCAGATAAAGGAAACACAATGTAAGCAAACATCAATCAAGGAGTATGAGAATGTTATGTTGTGGTCCACATTTCACATCCCTCTCTCTGGGTGTATATGGCTTTCTTCAGTGAACAATTGGAGATGGTTTGAAACATTTCATTGTTGAAGAGAGCCATGTCCATCAGAATTGATTGTCATATAGTACTGTTGTTGCCGTGTATAATGATCTCCTGGTTCTGCTCATTTCACTCAGCATCAGTTCATGTACTACTTACTGCATTTTAAAACTATTTCTACACTCTAAAATGATAGTTTTATAACATAGCAAAAGTAATTCTAGACACTAGCAATGCCATTAATTTAAGTTTTAGAGTTTGATTCTTTTTGTTTGGTTTAAATTTTTCTTGTCACATGTGATTTCTTTTAGGGTCAATCTCATTTCTTTCATTTCCTGGCCTGTGAGCCTCTATCCATTTGTATTGTGTGCCATATTACTGGCACATAGAAATGGTTGATGGCCAGCATCCCTTTAAATAAGAATTTTCCATTTGTCATTGGAATAATGACTTCAATCTAGAAAGAAAAAATTGGTAAGGAAGTTAATATACATTGACTAAAGAATTTGAACACATCTTTTTCCAATTTAAAAAAAAATGGCATGATATTAACATAGAAGCAAGTAAGAAGCAACTTATCCAAATTTAACAGGAAGGTCATTCTTAATATATTTATAAATATTAGAAACTTTACTAGTCTAGACAATTTAAAAGCCAGTACTTATTTACATTCTAATGTCATTTAAACAACTAATATTTATTCCTTAAAAGTAAACTTGTTAAGGCAAGACTTTAGATTATGAAAATTCTTGGCTCCTGGTATACAAGAAGCTGAAGTCTATCTAAACTGCCTCTCTGTTTTTTACCATGTTATTTTTTCCATATTTTTCCACTTACAACTAGTATTTAGACCTTGGTACAATTTCATTTTCCTCTATTACCTTCCTAATGTCACTTAAATAATCTGATTTGTGTTATATAATCATTGTCGAATTCGACAGTGATTCGAAAGTGAAATTAAGAGAGCAACCACTTGTAAATGTTAGAATGAACTACAGCTTAATTTGGCCGATTTGATGAAGTATGGAACACACTTACTTGTTTCATGTTCAAATTTCTGAGTAAAGCTTAATATAAGTTCTTTTTGTGAAATTCAAATAAAGTAACCTTGAATGTCCTAATTTTATCAGTGTTTGTCTAAATGAGCCTAGTTTCATAAAGGCTGTATTCTAAAATGTGAAATTCACAAGACTGATTGTTTCAAATGTATATATGGGTTTTCAGGAGCAGAACAGAAAAACCCAAGTACCAGTAATTTTGAAAGAAAAAAAGTATGTATTGGGATCTTTTGAGGGAGAGCATAAATTATAAAATCTATAATGAGAATTTTATTTGTCATTGGTTAGAGAAATAGAGGGAAAGAAACCCAAATAAAGTTATCCCTTAGAAAAATAAGAGCCAGAAGTTACATCTAAGAAAAAACACAAATGTTGGCATGACATCTGTAGCTATATTCAAAACATTATTTAAAATTTTAAAATATTATCATAAAGTAATTCTAAATTTTTTAAATGGTATAATTTTTCTTTTCTCCTACCTGGAGATGGCAGTAGAGGTCATAGAAATAGATATTGTTTTCTATGCAAATATTCTTAGTGAGCCCTTTTCCTCCCAAATGCCAATCCCATAAAAATAATGCTTTTGTAAAGTTATTACATTTGTTTTAATTAGCTTTGTAAACTTTTTCCTTTTGATTTTCTTTTAATTGAAATTGTCAAGGAATTCAGTATTCTGGTCAGTAGAACTTTTTATTTTGTTTCTAGCCTGACCCTATCATTGTATGACTTTGGGCAGGTCACTTTACCTCTTGGAGTCTTATGACCAAAGTTTCTCAGATGTCATTTTGTCCAACTCAGACCTGAAGGAATACCTGTCCAACTTGACAAGTAGGCCCCATTCTGCTTGAAGATTTCTGCTTATGTAGAACACTTTACCTCCTGAAACAACCCATTCCACTTTTAGACAGTTTTAAGTTTTAGTAGCTTTTGTTCACATTATGCTGTTATCTGCCTCTGCAACTGCTACCTAGGGTCTCTAGTTCTGTCCTCTTGGGCCAAGCAGAATAAATCGAATTTTTCCTTCCATTTCAGAGTTAAGCCATTAAGTATTTATTATGGGTCCATTGTATGCCTACATGTGGATACAAAGAAAGGCAAAAGGTAGTCCCTGTCTTCGAAGAGGTTGCGATCTCATAGGTTGCACAACATGCCAACAGTTCTGTAGGAACAAGATAAGTACGAATGATAAACTAGAGATGATCTTGGAAGAAATTAGCATCGAGAGAGAGCAGGGAAGGCTTCTTGTGGAAGGCAGAATTTTAATTGGCAGCCAGGACTTGGAGATGATGGAGATCCCTCTAGCTTAGGAGCAGCCTGCAAAAATGTTTAAAGATGGAAGATGAAGGGTTAAGTGTTTAGGAACAGTCAGGAAGCCAGGGTCACATTTGGAATTGGGGGTAAAGATAAGGGATAAGAAGAAGGAATGGGTCTGGTACCCATTCTGTCTGGTAAGGACATTAGAAACCAAACATAAGATTTTACATTTTATCTTTTAAGCAGTAAGAGATGTGTGGGGGTGTGGAGGTAGGAGTGTGATAGAGAAGCAGAGACCTGTGATTAAGGAAAATCACTTTGACAGTTGAATGGAGGGTGGATTGGGAATGGGAAAGACTTATGGTAGGAAACGTTTAACAAGTTCTGGAATTCTAGGAGTAAGAGGTTGAGAACCTGTACCAAGATGGTAGCAGAACGAGAGAAAAAAAGTTGACCTATACCAAAGATGTTACAAAGGTAGAATAGAGAAGATTGGAGATAGTGATTATAACTTTGTTCGTAATAGTGAAATCTGGAAGAGAGGAGAAGTGAGGGTGGAGGGAGGACTGGCAAAAAGTAATTCAGTTTTGGACATGTTGAATTTAGGAGTCTATGGAACGTCCAATTTAAAATGTCCATTGGTAGTTGGAATGGAGATTAGCAGTCATTAGGATATCATTATCCAACCCATTAGGGCTGGATAAAGATATCTGGGAATAATCTGCATAGAGAAGATATTTGATTCCAGGGCAGCTCATGAAACCACCAAAATAGTATACTTCTGACTTCTCCCTCTGTACTTACTCCTCACCAAGTCCCCATCTAATAGATCTATATAAAACCAATTTCCCTATTAATACCCGACATATCTTAATAGGGTTGTGAGAATAAAATGTATTTATGCACAAGTGCTTTAAAAATTATGATATTTAAGTATTTGTTGTAGTTAACAATAAATTGAAGCAAATCTCGGCAGTTTACTTTTGTGTTTCTAGCAATCTCCAGTTTACATATTGCCAAAATTGGAGTATCAAGCCTGCTATGGTGTTGAAGCTCTTACTGAAAGTGAACTTTGTCGCTTATGGACTGAGAGTTTGTTGCATTCTAACTGCTTGTTTTATATTGGTAAGTGTGATTCATGTTTCTTTTGGATCATTGCCTCATGTAGCATACAGTGATTTTTGTATTACCTATTTCTTGCTGTAAGATTTTTAAAATTCTCTTACTCTAGTCAGTGAAAGATTTGCTTTCTGTCACTGCATTATTGTGAAGCAGGCAAGGTGACATTTTGTAAAGATTTTCAGTAAAAATGCATGGAACATTGAATGAAAAATGAGTAAAGCAGGATTCCTGTTTAGAAAATATAATTGAAATACCTATTTAGTTTATCAAGATTTTATTGATTTACATAATTATTAGGTTTAATTGCTTTCTTCCTTCTCAGGAAGTGGTTAGAAATCCACCTGCATTTAACTGCGTTTCCCTTATGCTTAGTGCTTTGTAAAGTACAAATGTGTTTTTGCTACTTTTTTATTGCTGCTAGAAATGTAATATGTGCAAACTTTTTTTCCCCACAACATGACTAATATGGAAATATATTTTACATGATTGCATATATATATAATCTCTATCCATGCTTAATTTCTTGGGAAAGGGGAAAGTATGGAGAAAATTTGAAACCCAAAGTTTTGGGGGCAGCTAGGTGGCACAGTGGGTATAGCACCAGTCCTGGAGTCATGAGGACCTGACTTCAAATCTGGCCTCAGAGACTTAATTCGTAGCTGAGTGACTCTGGACAAGTCACTTAACCCCAAATGCCTTAGCCAAAAAAAAAAAAAGAAAGAAAAAAGATTTTTAAAAATCCTCAAAATTTTATTAAAATAACTTTTAAAAATTTCCTTAACATGTATTTGGGAAAAAATAGAATGCTTCTTAAAAAAAAGTTTATGCAACTTTTGAAGCATTTTTATTACCATCCAGTTTGCTTGCTATAATTCATTCCACTAGGAGTCTTATCTTGCATGGAAAGACTAAATCTTAGTAAATTCTTATTATGTGCCAAGCTCTATAATAAGGTCTAGGGTTTCAGAAAAAAACAAAACATTCCTCCCTTTAAGGAGCTCACGTTCTAATGGCAAATAAATAAATGTTTATAAGATATAAAGAAATTAATGAAAGGTATTCCTAGAAGGGAAGGCACTTTTAGCTGGGGGGAATGGAATTGAGACTAGGAAAGGCCTCTTTTTGAAGGGGGAATATAAGACAAGTCTTGAAGGAAACCAGCGAAAGTAAGAGGTGGCAGTGGGGCTGAATAGCATTTAAGGCATAACAGAAAACCATTTTAAAGACCTGGAAATAGAAGATAAACTGTTTTGTGCTGAGAGCATCAGGTAGATCAAGAAAGCTAGATTGTGAAATATATGGGGGCATGGATTAAAGTATTAATTTGGAAAGATAGACAAGATTCAGAGTATTTGGTATTTCATCTTGGAATATGGAACCAGAACTGTTGTAGGTTAGAATGTTTTGAGATTCATTCAAACCTTTTCCACTAGTTTTATCAACCAGCAAACATTTATTAAGCACCCACTTTTTGCCAGGTATTATACTCAACTCTGGAGATACAGAGAAAGTCAGAATCAGTCCTGTTTGCAAAAATAAATTTACTAACAACTACATCTAAGCAAAATGTGTATAGAGGTTAAATTGGTAATAATGTTAGAGGAAATGCAGTAGCATTATGGAGCACTGGGAAAAGGCTCTTATAGAAGGTGGAATTTTAGCTGGGACTTAGAGAAAGCCAGAAGATGGAGATGAAGAGAGAAGAGAGCATTCCAGGCATGGAGAACAGAAAGCATTAAAATGCTATATTAAAATGCACCAGCCCTGAAGTCAGGAGGACTGAGTTCAAATATGGTCTCAGACACTTAACATTTGCTAGCTGTGTGACCTGGGCAAATCACTTAACCTCAATTGCCTCAGCAAAAAGCAAAAAAAATAATAATAATAATAAATGCTATATTGTGGTCCACAGTCCGTTCCCACAGGCCTCTCTCTGGATGTATATGACTTTCTTCATCGCTGAACAATAGGAACTGGTTTGAATCACTTCATTATTGAAGAGAACCATGTCCATTAGAATTGATTATCATATAGTTTTGCTGTTGCCATGTATAATGATCTCCTGGTTCTGCTCATTTCACTCAGCATCAATTCATGCAAGTCTCCAGACCTCTCTGAAATCATCCTGACATTCATGTACCATAATTTATTCAGCCATTCTCCAACTGATCTTCATCCATTCAGTTTCCAGTTTCTTGCCACTACAAAAACGGTTGCGACAAACATTTTTGCACATGTGGGGACCTTTCCTTCCTTTAAGATCTCTTTGGGATATAGGCCCAGTAGAAATATGCTGGGTCAAAAGGTATGCACAGTTTGATAACTTTTTGAGCATAGTTCCAAATTGCTCTCCAGAATGGTTGGATCCGTTCACAGTTCCACCAATAATATATCAATGTCCCAGTTTTCCCACATCCCCTCCAATATTCGTCGTTATCTTTTCCTGTCATTTTAGCCAATCTGACAGGTGTGTAGTGGTATCTCCAGGACCAGATGGATTTACATGTGAATTCTAGCAAACATTTAAAGAACAATTAACTCCAATACTATATAAACTATTTGAAAAAATAGGGAATGAAGAGCTCCTACTAAATTCCTTTTATGATACAGACATGGTACTGATACCTAAACCAGGTAGGACGAAAACAGAGGGAGAAAATTATAGACCAATCTCCCTAATGAATGTTGATGCAAAAATCTTAAATAAAATATTAGCAAAGAGATTACAGAAAATCATCCCCAGGATAATACACCATGACCAAGTAGGATTTATACCAGGAATGAAGGGATGGTCCAATATTAGGAAAACTATTAGCATAATTGACTATATCAATAACTAAATTAACAAAAAACATATGATAATCTCAATAGATGCAGAAAAAGAATTTGATAAAATCCAACATCCATTCCTGTTAAGAACGCTAGAGAATATAGGAATAAATGGACTTTTCCTTAAAATAGTCAGTAACATCTATTTAAAACCATCAGCAGCTAACATCATATGTAATGGTGATAAACTGGAACCATTCCCAGTAAAATCAGGGGTGAAACAAGGTTGTCCACTATCACCATTACTATTCAATATTGTATTAGAAATGCTGGCTTTGGCAATAAGAGAAGAAAAAGAGATTAAAGGAATCAGAGTTGGTCATGAGGAAACCAAATTATCACTCTTTGCAGATGATAAGATGTTAAGTTAGAGAACCCTAGAGAATCAACTAAAAAACTATTAGAAATAATCCACAACTTTAGCAAAGTTGCAGGATACAAAATAAATCCACATAAATTGTCAGCATTTTTATACATCACTAACAAAATCCAACAGCAAGAGATACAAAGAGAAATTCTATTTAAAATAACTGTCAATAGTATAAAATATTTGGAAATATATCTGCCAAGGGAAAGTCAGGAACTATATAAGCAAAACTAGTTTGTTTTTTGCTTTAAAAAGTGACTTGCCCTGGGTCACATGGCTAGGACATGTTAAGTGTCTGAATCCACATTTGAACTCAGGTCCTCCTTACTTCAAGGCTGGTGCTCTATCCACTATGCCACCTCACTGCCCCCACCCCCCAAGGTTTTTTCAAAGTGCTCTCAAACTGTGTCTTACTCATCTCTTATTTGTGAGGTTGATTTTTGTGTGTGTGTGCCAAATGTAGGCTTTGTATTCTCTGTTCATTTTCATTTTATTAGGTTGTCCTCAGCATTAAAGATTCTCAAGATCCGCTATATTTCAGGGTATTAGCTATTCATCTCAACTTAATGTTAACCTAAAATTTGATAAAAATATCTACCATGACTTTGTCACTGATTTAAAAAAATGAAGGAGCACAGTACTGAAAAAAATTGCCATGGTCAAGAAGGCCTATATAATAAATATAACACATTTTGTTCAGAGCTGTTCATATTTTCTTTGCTTCCTTGTAGGTTTTCTTTTGTTCTATGCTGTGCACTTTATGCTTTCTTCTTTATTTTTTTCGTCCTTTCTTCTCTCAAGAAGGCTACAATTAAGTACAGCTATTTTTATACATACATACACACATACATATCCACAAAATATACATACATAGATAAATATTACACACATAAATACACATGCATCTATGTAAGATCGTATTATTCATGTTTGTTCTCTTGTTTCTCTGAAGGCAGATAATATTCTTTATAAGCCTGTCTTTCCATGTTTTTCTAAACCAACTGATTATTTCTTATACCACAGCAATATTCCAATCTAGTACTATCTAGTTATTTTAGTCTATCACAATATTGATTAATATGGCTGACATATAGTGTGATTTTCCAGTTTTTCTCTTTTGATTAAATCTGTTTTAGTTTTAACTTTTTTCTGAGATCAATGATTACTAGCTCTGTTTTTTTCCTTAAAAAATTCTACTCCTGTCAGTTATTATGTTTGTGTATATTCTCTTTATTCCTATTCTTTTTGACTGCTCTGCTTTACTTCTACCCACTACCTTGCCCTCTTACTACTTAACTTACTTCCTAACCCCTCAGGATCCCTCTGTTATCTTCTCTTAATTATTTCCCTCCCTCTGTATCTCATTACTGAAAATCTGCAATCATTCTTTAATTCCCATTAATTTACACACCTTTCTATACCCCTTATCCTATTCCCTCCCCTTTTATATCTTAATAAATTGGGACGATTTTTATACCCTTTTAGATATATACGTATTGTTCCATCTTTTTTTTTTTTTTTTTTTGCTTTTTGGCTGAGGCAATTGGGGTTAAGTGACTTGCCCAGGGTCACACAGCTAGGAAGTGTCTGAGATGAGATTTGAACTCAGGTCCTCCTTACTTCAGGGCTGGTGCTCTAAGCACTGCGCCACCTAGCTGCCTCGTATTGTTCCATTCTTAATGTGAGTAGGATTCCAAAACTACCAGCCCTCTTCCTTCATCTAATTCTTTTGTCACTTCTTTATCTCACATCTCACTTTTGTAACATAATTGCTCTTCCTACAGTTTTGCTTTTTAGAATGTCATATTCATCTCTATCCCTGTCTTTCTTTTTAACTACCCATTTACTAATAGACATATGGTTTACATTTCTATGTCTAAATCATCGTTTGTTCTTATTGAAATTAATCTTTGATGTTTACCTTTCACTTCTCTTAAATCTTAAATATCAAATTTTCTATTAAGTTGAGGTCTTTTGGCAACAAGGTCCCTGAAAGTCTGGCAATTCAGTGAATGTCCTTTTTCTTTTTAAATAAATAGGATTACAGAGAGAGGCCTGTGGGAACTGAGTGTGGACCACAACACAGCATTTTAACGCTTTCTGTGAATATTTCCATGCATTTTGTTTTCCTTCTTAGGTTGTTTTTTCTTCTCTTTCTAGATCTGATGTTTCTTGTGCAGTAAGATAACTATGGATATGTATACATGTATTGGATTTGTCATATAATTTATCATATTTAGCATGTATTAGATTACCTGTCATCTAGGGGTGGGGAGTGGGGGGAAGGAGGGGAAAAGCTTGGGGAAAAAAAAAGTTTTTAAAAAATATTTGGCAAAATAAATGAAGATAATTTTAATTTTTCTGTCAATATGTGGCCTGCTGGGATCCATTTGTATTTAAATTTGACACTATTGTAATGGGTATTGATGAGATACCATGCATATCACTAAAATCATAGAACTTTGAACTAAAGATTGAAGAAATCTTTAGACATTAAAAAATAAAGATGTTTACAAATTATAAGCTTGATGTCAATTTGCTTCAATAGTGGAAACATTTTCAGTCTGAAAAAACTTATAGTAAGTTAATTAAGTCATTTAAAAAATGACTTTAAAATTAATTTGGAGTTACAGTATATAGAATGTTTTAAGGAGAACTGAAATACTAATGTTTAACCATTTTAAAGTCTTTTAAAAACTAAATAGTTGGGGGGGGTTATTTAGGTTCTTTTTTTTTTTTTTCATTTATGACAGCTTAAAAAATTAGGTTTGACCTGTATTTTCAGGACATATTGATGCATTTACATCAAAACTTTTTATGCTTGAAGAAATTCCCATGGATGTACTCAAAGAGAAGTTTGCAGCACTCAAGTAAGATAATTTAATTTATTGTAGTAGGTGAAAAATAAAATTGATAAGACAAAGACTTACCTTTTTACTAGTTCCAAAACAAGAATAAAATGTCTAAAGCAGCTAGCTCTGCTATTCCAGGAAGAAGACTTTGTAAATATATGTTTGAGATCACACAGAAAAGGGGCTGGTGTGACCCTCACCACTAGGAGAATGATGCAGGGGAAGTAAAGCCAGATGGCCACAGAAAGAAAATAAGATATCATCATCTATAGGACTGTCATGCAGATTGGGCACTGTGTAACCTTCAAGAGTTTTTTGTTTTGTGTTTTTTGTTTTTTTATTGTTCAAAATAGTTTTAGTTAGGTCCACTTCTTCATGACTTCATTTATTAAATTCCTTTTTATTTTAATATGAATTATCCCAGTTTGTTTATGAGCTTTTACTGTTAGTTGATGTGAGCTCATAAATTTATTTTAATTCATTTGTAACTATGTTTTGTCTTAGCTGGGATTGAAGTTAATCTATATGTTAGGGTGTAATTTTACATTTCCTGTTGGGTTTAAATTTGTATGGCAAGCCGTATGAAAAGGCTGATTATTTTCTCTTGGAAACCAGAAATTCTTCATTATCAACAAGTAAACAAATGATACTTGTTAAAGAGTAGATAGTGTTGTTAGGATGAATACAAGCATGTTAACACAAAAAAAGAAGAAAAGAATAAAATCCAATTAACTACTTTTTCAATAAAAAATACACTATAAAAATAGCAATAAAGTATACCATTCATATATTGCTGTGAGAGATATACAACAAAGAGAACCAGTATAGATTAAGATTTAGAAAAATGCAAAGCTGAAAATTTACCTCCTAAGTTTAAATTGTTACTAGATACTATTTAACTTAATCCTTTGTTTCTCAGGCCTTGTCTTGACAGCATTTTCTGAATATAAAAAAGTCTCAAAGTTCCAGCTTCTGGTTTTGTTGGAGTCATCCTACTAAAAACTTTATTTTGTCTCCTCACCTCTTTTGATAAGACTTGAGTCAATTTTCTTTTCTTTTCAAATATAAAAACCTTTCCACTTTTTTTCCGTTGTGATAAAAAAAGACCCAGATAATATGACATCTCATATTAAATTTGTTTTTGCCTTGTCTGTTTTCCCTTGTCTATTCCTTGTCTTTCCTACAAAGCAGCTATTTTACTCCCAATTCTCTTTTGTTCATTCTTTTTCAAGATATAATTTATAAGGGATACTTGGTGGGTTGTTTTTTTATTGTTTTTTGGGGGGGCAGGGGTTGGTGGTTTTTTTTTTTTTTTTTTTTTTAGTAATTCTCTTCCAAATTAAAGTTCTTAGACCAATAGTGCTTTTTAAATGGATCAAATTATTTTCTGAACATTTTAAAATACAATTCGAATATGAGAGTGGTTTTTAGAAAACTTGATAAGATTGTTTCTGCATTTATTCTGAGTTCATACTGAACCAAACATATGCAAATCTACAAAAAGTAAAATTGTTCATCTGGCAAATATTTGTTAAGAATTCAGTTAACCATAGTGAATGTACTATGATAAATGCTGTATAAAATACAAAGATAATTAAGACATAATTCCTACTCTTAAGGAGTTTATAATTTGAGTCATTGTTTATTCCTTATTCATGTTAGAGATAATTTATTATTTTGTATTGTCAACAGTATTATCCTTTTTTATTAATACAAATAATTGATTTGCTTTGCATTTGTAAGTATTAACATTGTGAACTTTATTTTGTATGTATTTATTCCTCATAGTACTCCAAATGCGTTTAATGTTCTTCAGCATATTTTGAAGAAAATAAGTAGGTAAGCAGTTTCTGAATGTTATGTTATTTTCTCTGAATGTCTTATATAACCAAAACAAATAGTAACTATTAGAAATATAACATAGAAGATGTCACCTCTAGGTATTTTCCAGCTAATTTAATTACTTTGTCAAAGTTTCAGGGGTTTTTTGTATGTAAATTGTAATTACTAGTCATTAATTAATATAACAAGTCTTGAATGGCTAGTCCTAGTTTTGGAAGGAATAGAGCAGGGAGTTAAAACAGTCCTATCTATATATCTGTGTCTCTTTCTATCTCTATCTCTATCTATCTATCTATACCTATATATATACCTATGTATATATACCTGTATATCTATACTATATATCTATACCTATCTATAGACAGATATATATATATATATATATATATATATTGAGTGAGGCCACTCAGAGATAGGATCTCTGCTTTTTTTACAGAATGCAATTCTTTAAAATAGAAATACAATTATAGATATATACATGATGGCAAGTTGTTGTTGGCTGAAAAGAGCCTAGAATGCAAGATTTGGCAAAATTAATCACAGATAGTGTTTATGTAATGCTTTTAAATTTGCAGAATGCTTTACATAGCTTAACTCATCCACTCCACCTAGAAGGTGAGCAGTTTTATTATTCCTATTTAAGAGATGCAAGCCCAGAAAACCTAACACACAGCCAGGCAGTATCTGAGGCAAGAAACATTTCGATTCTTCTTGACTTCAAGTCCTGCCCCTTGTGTATTGTACCAGCTAAGTGTTTCATTAAATGTGAAAGCATAAAAACAAATAAAGTCAAGAAATTGATGAATTGATTTTTTAAATACTAGGTACGACTTCCTTCCACAGGAAGTCAGGGCAAGTAGAATTTATTGTCAGAAGTACCATAAATCAAGGACAGGACCAAAGTAGGATCTAGTCATCTCATTCAAGAGTTGATAAGTTAAGGCTTTTAAGTTAAAGCTGAATCACAAATGAGTAGCTAAGATATGAATAAGTATATGAAAATAGTTACTATAGTGAAAAAAAAATTATGGATTAAGAGATGCCTGAGCATTAGTGAACCCCCTAATAAGAAACTAATTTCGTAATAGCTATAAGAAAATCCTTTGAGTAGGAAAAAAAAAGTGGCTTGGCTTTAAAGGACTAGAAGAATAATTAAAAGAATGAACCAAAAAAGAAAAAAGAAATCTGGAGGCACAAATTGGAATAATAGCTAAGAACAAAGTATGAAAAATGTGCCTAGGTATCAAACTCCATGCTGAAAAATAGTGGAGCAAACAACTCAGGGATTCCAAGGAAATGTATATAATCTATTTATAAAACACAAGTGTCCTACAAAACAGGTTAAAGAGAAATTATTTAAGAGTAATTAGACTGCTTTTAAATCATGTCCAATCAAAAATACTGGGTACTGGTTTTGTTTTGTTTTTTTAAATCATAAAGGAAATCTTTTTAGATCCCTTTACATCTGTTTAATCATAGAATTAAATTGAAATAGTAAAAATCGATATATATCCTGAAAGAAACTCCAGATTGAAAGCACTTAGGAATGTCATGGCCAAAATTCAGAACTTCTGGGTCAAAGAAAAACACATTGCAAGGATCAGAAAATTCAAGCCCCAAGTAGTTATAGCCATAATTATACAAGAATTTGTTGCTACTACCACAAAGTAGAGGAAATTCTTGTAATATGATATTCCAAAAGATAAAAAACAAAAAATTACAAACAATAATAATTTACCCTGCAAAGTTGAATATAGTCCCTCATTGGAAGTAAAGGAAGTTAAGACTTTGAAATATTCCTAATGAAATTATTAGAGCTGTACTTGCAATTTAAGGGACCAAATGCTAACGAATGTTAAAGAAAAGAGGTAAACATCCCTTCAAAACTCCACTGGGCATTCAGAAAGACAATCCCAAGGAGGCCTGGGATTTTTTTTCCTGTTTTAATCATTTTAAGACTGATCAGGAAAGGAAAGGGGGGAAAGATATATACTAGTGATGGACATGCACATAAGAAAAAAATGTCAATACTTCTTATAATTTTGCTGTGTGAGAAACGCCTGAAAACTTGGAGTATGGCATGGAAAGAACAGAAATCTCACATATCTCATTCTTAAAACCAGATATATACATAAGAATTTGACAGAGAAATATTTTAAGCTCAATTGGGAAATAGGTGGGAATAGGGAGAGAAAAGAAGAGATTTAAAAGAAAGGGCAGATTTTAAGGGAGTCGACCAAAAAAAAACAAAACAAAACAAAACAAACAAACAAAAAAAAAAACAGGCTTCAACTTCAGAAAGTGAAATGATAAATGGGAGAATAAAAGGAAAAATAAAAATAGTATAAGAAATAGTAAGAGGGTCTGGGAAAAATGAAGAGAAAGGAGGGAGAGTGAAATGGAAACAAATCCTGTCAGTTATAGATTACTAGTAGTGATCACGTTCCCTCTGATTTGTTAAAGAATTAGGAGGCAGAAATGGTTAAATCATATAAAAGTATTAGAGGATCTGATGAGTAGCAGATTAATTATTATTCCTGTGAATTGAATGGAATGAATTTACCCATTAAATGGAAAGAGGCAACAGAATCAATTAGAAAGCACAATCCAGCAGCATGTTGTTTATAAAAGAGAAAATTATCCTGAAAAGTGTTATAGATAATGAAATAACACCAGTATTTCATATAGATATATATGACATGTGTTTATAAATATAAATATGTGTACATATATGAATAATTGCCTTAATATCTAAGTATTTAAAACTTAATTGAATTATAGAAAGAAATAGCAAAATAACAATAGTTTGGAGACCTGAGTGTTGCTTTTTTATATCTAGACAAAAGCAGTAAATAGATAAATGAAAAAGAAGCTAAGGACATGAATATAATTTTAATAATATTAGATATTCTCGATTTCTGATGATTTTTAGTGGAAATATATGCATATTTCTTAACCTATGTTCTAGAATATGAAATGCATAAACAGAAAAATTAAATAAATCCTTTATTGACAGTCTAGTAAAATTTTTGATCAATAATGAGCATTGAAGAAAGAATTTGTATTTGAATGGAGACTAATTAACCTTTAAGACTTTGTGAGTCAAAGAATAAAATATAGGAATAATAATTTCTTTAAATTGCAATGAGGTATTTTTTATTATTTTTATTAAGTATTAATTATTATTATATAATAATATTTTTTTAAATTTGTCATCAAAAAAATAATAAAAAATAAAATTGTCATCAAGCCAAAAACAATATTTGTAGGAATGCTTAAAATATTGAATAATTAACAAAAGAAAGAACAAATCAGTGAATTGAGTATGTAGTTAAAAAAAAAATTTTTTTTAAAGCAAATTAAGCAAGAAAATATATAAATTATGAAAAATCAAAGAAGAAATTGACAAAATCCAGAGCCAGAAAACCAAAACAATTAATTGATAAATAAGTTTTGGAGTTTTAAAAAAAAAGTTTATAAAATAAATACATATAAATATATTATTAGCCTGATTTATCAGCAAAAAGGAACAGGAAAAACAAATTGCTCATATAACAAAATGAAAGTAAAATTTACAAGGGAAAAGAAAATAAAGGGTATTATTAGAAGTTATTTTGTCCAGTTAAACCCTGCACAACCTATAACAAACAAAATCAATGAATATTTACCACCCCCCCAAAAAAATAAAATAACTCATCAAATGAACAAGAAATAGAGAATTGAAATAACTCATATTTGAAATAAATAATGTATGAAGACTACCGACATACAGTCCAATCTATGACTATTGGAGACAACACTGAACCTGGAGTCTGAAAGACGAGTTCAGATTCTGCCTCAGACAGCTGGGAAAATAATTTATCTTTTTGCCTCAGTATCTGCATCTGTAAAAATTAGTATAATAATTAATAGGAGGATCAAATGAGATAATGCTTGTAATATTCTTTGCAAATCTTAAAGTGTTAAATAATGCTAGCTTATTCATTAAAAAGCAAATATTTGCAGCAAATTTCTCCCATAAAAGATCTAATATTTAAGATATGAGGCATTTGTTCAAATATGTCAGAATAAGAAACATCAGTCAAAGGATCATCTTGGGGGAAAATTGTTCCTTATTGCTAAAATAAGAGAGATGCATTTTAATACTCTGAAGCTCTGTCTTATATCATAAAAGTAGCAAAGATTAAAATAATAAAAATTGTTGGAGGTTCTCTTAAAGGACAAATATACTAATGTTCTGCTGTGAGAGATATGATGTGGTCTTGAAGATTTTGGAAAGTATCCAAAAAGTCACTTAACTTTTGACTTAATATTATTATTAGATCTATACCTCCAAAAAAAAAACCATATAAAGAGGGAGATGTCCCATCTGCACAAAAATATTTAGAGTAATTCTTTTTGATATAACTCATCACTTGGCAAATGACTGAACAAAATCTGGTATGTGAATATCATGGACTATTGTACCATAAATAATGAAAAAGGGATAAGTTTAGAAAAACTTGGGAGGATTTGCCTGAATTGATGAAGAGTGAAATAAGCAGAACCAAGAAAACAGTTAAAACAGTGGAAAGAAAAAGAACTTTGAAAGATTTAAGACTACTGATCAGTTCATTGAGCAACAACCATGGCTTGCAGGAGTCAGTAATAAAGTACATGTTTTTTTTGCCTTTTGCCAGAGGTGATAAACTAACAGATACAAAATGAGACATAGATTTTTATACATATGATCACTATATGAGTTTATTTGGCTTGACCATACTTAATTGGTACATGGAAGAATTTTTTATTGGGGGGAGGCAGGAAATCAGGTCAAGGAAAGGTAGCAGTTTAGTAATATTAACCCCAACAATTAAAAGGAGAAAAGAAAGAAAAGAGCATAAGTGAAACATTTACAAAAGGCTCAAAAGAGAATAGAATTGAGTTCTAAAAGAAACATAGACAAGCAGGACATTTTTCAAACTAATATTCTGAATTATATTCTTTAAAAGTGATATGTAATAGAGATTTTCATATTTGATTCTCCTTTTCTGTTCTTTTTTATATAGATATGTTTGTGTTACTAATTGTAAAGTTAATTTTTCAAATGAGCTAAAAATGAAATTAAGAATTCATGAGGAAAAAAAATTGGAAGGAGAATAAAACAGGAGTTAGAAAATTTAACAAAGTAAGTGGACTCCTTAAGAAAAAAAAAGACAAGAAATATTGCCATAAAATCAAAATGTTGGAGAATTAGAAGGAAATGTAAGCCATCTACTATCAAAAATAATTGACCTAAAAACAGATCAAGGAGACAGAATTTTAAAGATCATGAGACTCCTGAAAACTATCCAAAGAAAAAACCTGGTTACTTCAGTCTACTATGTGTGTGTGTTAAGCTCTCAGTATACAGAAAGACAGTCTTCCCTTCAGAAGCTCACAATATAAGGGGGAGACAAATGTACAAAATAGGCAATATACAGGATTAATAGAGATTATTATTTCAAAGGAAAAAATAAGAATAGACTATTTTCTTATTAAAATATTGTTAGATTTGGAAGTGGCATTTTATTAAGATTATTTTTTAAAAGTTTCATCAATGATGGTAAATGGTTATTTTAAATTTGATTATTAAATGAATCAATTTTTAAAATGCCATTGGCTTTGATATAATTATCATAAGTATTGAGTTGTAATAAATATTTATGTGTTAATTTAGTTTGCAGGAGGGCTCTTACTTGCTAAGTCATGCAGCAGAAGATTCTTCACTTTTGATCTACAAAAACTCTGATGAAAAATTTTCCAGAACAGCCTATAATTTGCATAAAGCTCATTGCAGTTTACCCACTATACCATCCAGTCTTTCTGTTCCTTGGGTCCCATTAGATCCCACTGTCTTGTTACCTTATCATATTCATCACGGAAGAATACCTTGTACTTTCCCACCTAAATCTCAAGGCTCTACAAAGCTGCAAAAGGTAAAGATGTGGTTTGGAATCAAATGGTTCATTTACTATTTTAGATTAGGCCCCTTGAGATTCATATTTGAACTATTAATCCTGTAAGGATTTTGAAAATACAGGCTTATAATATAACAGGATTATGGAATACCATGTGTTATAATTAGGGACATCAGCATATAGGCATGCAAATTAGCCATCATTCTTTTTCTATAGTGTTTAAAAATCAGCTTGTGAAAATTCTTTTGCTAGAGTCCTGTTTAAAAAAAAAAAAGAATAGAGAGTCCTGTTAAATAATATTGAAAACAGTGTAAACAGCATTAATTCACTTGAATTAATGGAACAAGCATAGTTATTAAGACTACTATCACATGGAAAATATAGTTAAAAATATATTTAAATGGTTAATTTTGTTTTGTAAATTAATGTCACATTTTTCACTTAATTATAACATTTAAGTACTTAAAAGAAGATATCGTATGTTGAAAAGTACATAATTTGATTTTGAATTTCAGTTTTGTTACTACCTTGAGAGAATTTCTTACTTCTGGTAGTCATTTTCCTCATTTGTAAAAATCAGGTGATTAGACTAGATGATCTTTCCTTCCAGCTCCAAAACTTGGATCCAATATTACTTGATAACTCTTTGTATAATGATCAACCTGATAAATTTCTAATGAGATTTAGTTAAAGGAAAAGAATGTTTTCCCAGCAAAAAGACCAAATGATTTTTGTAGTTCCTTCTAACTCTGGATCTATTTGCTGACAAGCCTTTATAGCTTCCATTATCAGAAATGTAAAATTATGTGACATACTGTGAGTTGTTATTTTTCCTTAATTGCTAAAAATCAAAACCAAATTTATTGTCTGGGTATCAAAATCTACACATTTTGGGTGCGTGAAGATGTATATTCTTTCTTTTTAAAAAACAGACTGCCAGGATCTTTACAATTAAAAAAAAAATAGACTTTGTTCCTTTTAAAAAATTTGTTAAATACATAATTTTTTTACCTTGTTTTAATCAGTATATAAAACCAGTAATAAACCAAGAATTTATTCAGAAGATAATATATAAGCTTTAAGACTACATGTATACAAAAAGTTAAAAGGAATACATATATACATACATACATATTTGTGCGTGTATGTGTTGTGTGTGCGTGTGTATGTCTATTTAAAATACTTAATTCACAATGATTAATAAAATTTTTAGTATCCTCTAAACTTTTTTTTAAGTTTAGAGTTCTGTTTTGAGGTATGAAGAATCTATTTTATATTCTTGTCAGATTACTTAACCAAGAAATAACTTTTTTTTTTTTTTTTTTTTTGAGGCAGTTGGGGTTAAGTGACTTGCCTAGGATCACACAGCTAAGGAAGTATTAAATGTCTGAGACCAAATTTGAACTCAGGTTCTCCTTACTTCAGGGTTGGTGCCTCTATCCACTGCACCACCTAGTTGCCCCACTAATTTATTATTAATTAGATGAAAACCACTGGGAAAAAATAAAACTTGTAATACCTTACACTTAATGCTGCTCTATTTGTAGTTCTAGTTCTTTTTAAATTCTCGTTTCTACCTCAAATAAATGTTTATTCCTGTGCCATTCTGTGACAAAGTTTTTCTTAACAATAATAATTATTGAAGAGCTATTTTTGAGAGGTTTATGGTCTTTGTAGGTGGATGTGATTTCCTTTTAATTTAGAAACTATGATTATAGTCTGTCAGACAAACAAATAATTGTGTGTGGAGGGGTAGTTTATTTCTTTTTAGAGAAAATGAACAGTTTAATACTAGGATTCCAAGCTACTTCATCAACTGAAAGGGGAAAGCATTGTATTTGGCTCCAAATGCTTTCTTAAAATGAAACTAGTCTTTCTGGGGAAGGAGGGGAAGAGATTGCCTTATAATGATAATATGAAATAAGTCATTTTTACAATATTTAGAGTTACTCGCTTTAAATCATTAGAATTTTTCCTCTTGAACCCTGAAATTACCCTCTGATCACCCTTCTGGTCTCCTTTCTCATTGCCTCATTATATTTCTAATCTTCTTTATTTTGACCATCAATCCTTCCCTATTTCCCTAGTAACTTCTGAACTCTCTTTCCTACTTTAACAGTCTTGACCCTAAAATTTTACCATTTCAAAAGACATTCTTCTCCATCCTTGATTTGAATTCTTTGTCTTTCATTTCGCATCCCCTTCCAGTCCCTGACCCTAAATTACTCCCACCATCTACCTTCTCTTAATTGCGTCCATGTTGCTGGGTACTGGTTTAAAAAAAAAAAAAGTAAATCATGTGCCCTGCACATTTCTGTTGTTTACTCTTACCTAGAATCTCCCTGAAAACTCTCTAGAGTAAGGCAAAAACTCAGACCCATTTAATTCAAGCTGTAATTGAAAAATGATCTCCTCTCTTATAAGTGGTCCCCCAGCTTCCAAGTGAAAGCATGTTGTTCACAGAAGCATTCTTGTGCCAAAAGTAGTCCATTTCCTCATTTATGTATTTATAATTGTTAGGAAATTTTTCATTTTATCAAGCTGAAATCAGCTTCTCTGCAGTATCTGCCCTTTGTTCTTAACCTCACTTGCCCTTTTTTAATTCTCTTTTTTTTTGAAAAATTTTATTTGCATAACATGTGTGGGTAATTCTTCAACATTAACCCTTACATAGCTTTCCGTTACAAATTTTTCCCCCCAACTCCCCACCCCTCCCCTAGATGGCAGGATATCCACTACATGTTAATTATGTTAAAATATTGGCAAATCGAATATATGTATACATATTTCCACACTTATCATTGTTGTGCAAGAAAAATCTTATCTACACAAAAGATATATCAGGTAAAGGAAACACAATGTAAGCAAACATCATCAATCAAGGAGTATGAGAATGTTATGTTGTGGTCCACATTTCACATCCCTCTCTCTGGGTGTGTAATGGCTTTCTTCAGTGAACAATTGGAGGTGGTTTGAAACATTTCATTGTTGAAGAGAGCCATGTCCATCAGAATTGATCATCATATAGTATTGTTGTTGCTGTGTATAATGATCTCCTGGTTCTGCTCATTTCACTCAGCATCAGTTCATGCAAGTCTCTCCAAGGCTCTCTGAAATTGTCTTGCTGGTCATTTCTTACAGAACAATAATATTCCATAATATTCATATACCATAATTTATTCAGCCATTCTCCAATTGAAGGGCATCTATTCAATTTCCAGTTTCTAGCCACTACAAAAAGGGCTGCCACAAACATTCTTTCCCATGTAGGGCCCTTTCCTTTATGATTTCTTTGGGATATAAGCCCAATAGAAATGCTGCTGGGTCAAAGTTGCCCTTTTTTTAGTTCCATTGTTGTTCAATCATGTCTGATTGTTCATGACTCTATTTTGATTTCTTAGCAAAGATACTGTAGTATTTTGTCATTTCCTCCTTCAGTTCATTTGACAGATAAGGAAACTGAAGCAAATATATTTAAGTATCTTGGAGAACTCCACCAGTAATCTGTAGTAAAACCAGATCATTTTGACAAAACTGTTGGCCACAATTGCTAAGACATAAAAACCTTAAGAATATTTTTAATATGTCATCATAAAAAAATTAATTATCTCCAAATTGTATGGAATGAAAAGCTTTCAGAAAAGAAGAAATCAAAACTATGGAGGAACAGGATGGAAATGTGTATCATCGCTGTTGTCCTACATAAATGTTGGGAATTCTATCAGTAATGCTTAGTTTTCCTGTAGAGTTGAGTTTACATCATGTTTTTTTTTTTTAATCAACTATAGAGAAACAGTTATTTTGTCAATGTATCAATAATCCATAGAAATTAAATACAAAAGAATAGCAATGAATAATTCCTTGTTTTAAAACCACTTCTATCTCAACTCCATTAAAGAAGATGACAATTAGATTATAAAAATAATAATGTATGTACAAAAATGGAATCAAATATAGTAAGAATATTAGAGATTTTGATTCCCACATGGAAAACTTTCTCCATTGATACGATGCTACCGAATGCCAACAGTAGTGGTTATAAAATGTGGCATCTTGGACTTGGCTCTTTTCAACAATGAGGTGATTAAACACAATTCCCATACATCTCTGATGGAAAGTGCTATCCACATCCAGATAGATAACTGGATACTGAATGTGTATCAAAGAATATTTTCATCTTTGTTGTATGTTTGCTTATAGTTTTTTTTTTCTTTTTGATCTGATTTTTCTTGCGCAGCATAATGAATATGCAAATATGTTTAGAAGAATTGTGTTTGTCTAACCTATATCTGATTGCTTACTGACTTGGGGAAAGAGACAGAGGAGAGGAAGAAAAATTTGGAATGCAAGGTTTTGCAAAGATGGATATTGAAAATTCTCTTTGTATGTATTAGGATAAAAATAAAATACTATTTTAAAAAATAAAATATGCCATCTTTCAAGTAAATATTTTAAGCTTATTATGCTTCTGCATAACCTTAAAGTTATTATCCTCTGTCCTAAATAGATTTGCTTATGGCTATGAGGTTGAAAAGGTAGTCATATTAAAACATCTCATCAGTCACTTGATATTCATGAATAGTATCAAGTTGTGTGGAACATTAAATAGCCTCTTCCTCTTGTGGAATTATTTTTTAGTGATATTCACATGTCATTTGTACTCAATAGTATAAAATTCTTAATGTTTGTCAAGGAAAAGTAGAAAATTAGATTTAAAGTTTGAATCCACAGTTCAAATTGAACCAGTGGGTGATTGAAATACTTAAAAATACCTTGGTCTTCTCCAGGCCCACGTCAAATATAAGACTTTCTAGAAGAATAGTATGTATGTCAAGAAAATGAGTGGCAATTTGAAATCAAAACCAAATGCAAAGCCATATTAAATATATATTAATTATTACATTAATATATATTTTATTAAAACACATTTAATAGTTAACATCTCTTCAGTGCCAGATTTAACATACGCTTTTGGATCTGTAAAATGTAAAGAACTTTTCAGTAACAACTTCATAAAGTATACTTCCCAAAACTCATATAATATTAACAAAACATAGGATCTCATTCCTTTAAAGAAGGTAGGTATCAATATGTTGTTTATCAAAAAGGAGAAAGATTGATAAAAATTATAAGAGCAAATGATATGTCAAAAGTGTACAGAAATGCTTAAAGAATAAGCAGACTACATCCAGTAATAATAAGGGTTAGTAACAAGTATGCATCATTGGATCTGTCTAGTATAACAAAGAACTTTTTTTAAAAAATATATTAATACTTTTTATTTGCAAAACATATGTATGGGTAATTCTTCAACATTAACCCTTACAAAGCTTTCTGTTACAAATTTTTCCCCCCTACTCCCCACTCCTCCCCTAGATGGCAGGATATCCAATACGTGATAATAAAGAACTTTATCTTAGAGCCAGTAAAAATAAGCTAAAATCCAAAAATGAAATAAAAAGGCCCTCCATAACATTCATTTTTACTTAAAAGTATGTTGACAGAGAAGCATCTAAGAGATGACTGAGTCATACAGATTTGTTTATGGAAATGGAAGGGTTATAATATCAATTCAATTTCTAGTCATTGCCACTAGAAATTAGAAAAGGTATTTTTAAGGAGCCTTGACTTACTGTTCAGTACACATTATGAAAGGAAATGGTAGAACCTACTAGCATCACTGCAATCAAAAATCTAGATTAATTTACTAAATATAATAATTTTCTCAGAGTTGTTTGTCATATCATCTTGGTACTGATTGTTCTGATTCTGTTCATTCTGTATCAGTTCATATCAGTCATAGGTTTCTCTGAAATCATCCCATTCATCAATTATAGCATAGTAGCAATTTATATATTATAATTTATATATATACATACATTTATATATCATAATTCTTTCAACCATTGTCTAATTTATGGGCACTCCCTCAGGTACCCAAATTTGTTACCTTAAGAAGAGCAATAAATATTTTTGAACATTTTTAGGTGTTTTTTGTTTAAGATTAATAATCTCTAGTAATTTTCTCTTACTCTTAATTCTCCTTTTTACTTTTTCCCCCTTTCCTCCTATTTTCCCTATTGAGTGAAATGTATTATAATTTTTTTTACCAACAATATAATACCAGGTTTATTAACTTGGATTACTAGAAAGATGTTATTTTCCTAAGTAGAAATAAGGAAGTTCAGAAGGGTAGGTTTTCAGGCAAGAAAGCAGTATAGTGAACCAAGACAATTCTGAAGGACATATGATGAAAAAATTCTTTTTCGTCTTCAAAGAATGAACTGATGTAGTCTGAATGCAGGCGTACCCTTTCTTTATTTTGGGGGCTGGGGAGGACTGTTTTCCTCCACAGCATAGCTAACGTGGAAATATGTTTTGCATGACTGCATATGTATAGCCTATATTAAATTGTTGCCTTCTCAGTGGGGGAGGGCAGAGGAAGAGAATTTAGGACTCATATTTCAAAAATGAATATTAAAAATTGCTTTTACCTGTGAGGAGAAATAAAATTTTAAATTTATCACGAAGGAGGGGTAAGTTTGAGGGAAAGAGAATGAATTCTCTTTTGGACATCCTGAATTTGTTATGACTAAAAGATATCCAATTTGAAAAGTAATGACTTGGTGATGTGTGGCACAAGCAAAATACTAAAACTGAATTTATACATCTAGAAGTTACCTCTATAAAGGTATTACTTGAACTCAGAATAATGATGAGGTCACTAGTGAGAATATGGAAAAAAAGAGGAAGAAGATACAGAACAGAGCCTTAGGATATATCCAGGTAGATAGCATGACATAGATGATTATCAGAGGTGACTAAAAAGGGAGTGCTCATATAGACAGGAAGAGAACCAAGAAAGACTTAAAGCACTGTATAAATATATATTATTATTGTTATTATTATCTGGAGAAAAAGATGGGATGGATTTGAATAGAGAATGTATGTGATATTGACCTTGGTAAGGAAAAAAGCCATTTCATCATCTGAGGCTGAAATAAAGGAAGAGTTGATGAAAAGTTATGTTAAGGAGTTGTGTTATAAGGAAAGGATAGGGTGAAGAGGAAGCTCTTGGCAAAAGATCTTCATTATCTCAGTAAAGTATGAGGCAAGATCCTCTATTTAAAGGTTACAAGAGGAGATATGGAGGACTTCAGGATCAAAGAGGTTTGAATAGCTGCTGTAGTGAATGGAATAGAGATTCACTGTGAGAGAAGTTAAAGGATTGCCTGGATGCTTATAAGGGCCTTGATGAGACTAGGTGAAGTAAATTTAGAGTGGATCTAGTTAGGATAGTTCTATGACTTTATCTAGGTTTGTTCAGCAGCTCATGAGGAAAAGTGGTAATCCATTAATTACCAAATCCAAATTACCAATCCATTAGGGCAGGAGATTGTGTCAAATTCAACAGGTTAACTAAGAGAAATGAAGCTGGGAAGGGAAGAACAATGCATCCACAGGCAATGGTGATAGTATAGGAAAGCTTTGAAGCATAGATGGTGGGATTGGAGATCATAGTTAGGATTAGTTTGAGAGGAATAAAATATGGGGAGAGAGAAAATTAAAAAGTGGCTATGATCAGATAAAGGGATTTCAGAGTTCTTTATCAGAGAAGTAGAACAGTTCTTGGAGGTGATGAGCAATTCAAGAGTGACCATCTCTATGTGCATTTGAGATGGAGTGAAGGAATATGTTATTTAAATATATAGAATTTGGTTAGTTTGAGAAAAGAGGGATGAGGAATAGCATCATGAAATAAGGAAGATGAAAAATATTAAGTGCTTGCTGTGTGCTTGATTCTATGCTAAATGATGAGGACACATATTTTAAAAAGTAAGGTTCCTGCCTTTAAAGAGCAAATTATGTTCTAACAGGGAAGACAGCACATACAGAGAAATAGTGCTGGGTGATCAGTTTGCCTCAGGACACTCTTAATAGGAATAGAATGAGGTGACCCTTCAGGCAGGCATTTGGCACACTGTCTAGAATTAATGGTACTGTTGATTTGACTACAGTGCCCAGAGTCAGAAGTGAGAGTGGAAAGAAAGGAGTGGGGTAGGAAGGACCAGTCTACTTGGGACTGAGACGCGTGTTCTCAAGGTGCTCTACAGAGGGTACCGACCTGGTTGGAAAGCAGCAAAGCAGCGGTGTTGATCAGACAGCAGTGGCTCAAATGGGTAACAAGATAGGATATGACATGATGCATAGAACACTGGACCTGGATTAAAGACCTGTCAGTAAGCATTTATTAGGCAATTTGTGCCAGGCATTGTGCTGAGTGCCAGGGATAAAAAGAAAGGCAAAAAAACATGATGTTTGCTCTCAAGTTCATGGGAACTAAATGTAAACCACTTATGCACACGTTTTCTATATAGAATATATGGAAGGTAATCTCAAAAGAAAGGTCCTAACAGTAATTGAGGCAGTGAATAATAAAGGCCTCTAGTTGACCATATAATTTGAACTAAATCTTTGAAGAAAGCCAGGGAAGCCAGTAAGCATCATCTTAGGCAGGGAGGCAGCCATGAAAAAGGCATGGAACTGGAAGCTGGTATGGTAGATATTGGATTGTAAAGTTTATAGAAGGGATCAAAATGTAAGAAGGCTGGAAAAATAAAGGACAAGGTTATGAGTGGCCTTAAATGCAAAATAACATTTTATATCTGTGTTCACTTTTTTAGTAGTGTGAGTACTAGCAGGTCTCTAAGCTTCAGTTTCTTTTATGAGGAGTCTGTATCAAATAGTCCACAACACCTCTTCTATTTTTAAATCTATACTATAATATTTTTATTTAAACATTATAAACATCAGTCTTTTCTAGACTGCTTTCCTGGGGTTATTGAGACCTTCCTGTAACAAAATATGAAGCACTATGTTTGTTGGGTAAAAAAATGGGAGTAGGTATTTTTTAAAAAGTACCCAGGTTGCTCTGTGTGCTCAAGAAGACAGATTTGTGTCTACTGACTTCTTTATTTGTGCTTCCAAAGAGAACTTGTAAGCCATTCTTCCATTTAGCTTTTACTTCGTTTTTGGCTTTATTTGTGAGGCCCTAAAAATTTATGTGTAATTGCCATGATAGCTGTTTAAATACTAGAACTATTAAAAAAAAAAAGAAAGAAAGAAAAGAAAAGAAAAGAAAATGATCATCTAATGGCATCTAAGCACTAGGTTTATATATAAACTAGAAGTTAGCATTTCAGTTGAACTCATAATGGATGTTTGTTTTCCCTTTATTCTTTTTCCAAAATTAAAAGTATATCGAAATAGCTTAATAATAATAATCAGCAGTAGTATTCAGTGATTTGTGTATAAATGGACTCACCTGTTAAACTTTAGAGCATTTGTGAACTCATGAAAAGAACCTTGAGTTGACCAAGTATAGTTTTCAAATGAATTATTGGCATGAGAAGGGAAAATTATTGGAATAGCTTACCTATGTTTTAGTAGATTACTTGACAAAAGTGTCTTTCACATTGTGGACAAGGAGAAATGACTTTTAGGATAGGGTCCAGTTAGTTATATTTAGAATTGACTGAATGACTAGATCAGAATATTTAATGGTTTAATGTCAACTTGAAAGGAGCTTCAAGTTGTAAAAGATCACTAACAGTCTATATTTGAACTTAAGCTATTTATAATTTTTATCAGTGCTTTTAAAGAATGTATAGATGATAAATTTGACATATTTTCAGGTGACTCAAAGTTGAAAGAGTTGAGTTACCTGCCCAGGATCCCAGAGCTATCCAGTGTCTGAGGCAAGATTCAAATTCTTGTCTTCCTGCCTCTAAATCCTGTACACTCTCTACTATGCTGTCATTTCTGGAAATTGTCTTTCTCCCATATCTAAACTGAACCTTCCTTAAAACAAATAAAAAGTTATTCTAGAGCAAATGAGGCAAAGGCCACATCTAACAATGTGTGCGTAATTTTGTCTTTTGTTTTCCAAAGCATCTTTTTAATCTTGTTTCACACCATTCCCCTTTACCCAATATGCTCCTTTCCAACTATACCACTAGTTCTCTGATTTTTATCCTGTTCCCTCTTACCTTTGTGCATTTGTACATTCTAGCAGTCTGGCCTGAAACAGATTCTTTCCATAGCTCTAGTGAAATTTTTTTCTCCCTTCAAGTTTTAGCTCAGATCTTTCCCACATTTTTCAAGAAACCTCTTATTTCCCCAAGTGTAAAAGTGATCCTTCTTCCTTAATCTCATATCTGGTACAATTTTATTAAATTGAATTTTGTGTCCTATCCCCTTAGTAGATTGCAAATTCTAAGGAGGAGCTATGTCATTTAATCTTTATAACTCTGGTGCCTAGCGCAGAGTATTTCCACACAATAGGTGAAATGCTATATCTTCCATGAAGTCTTCCTAAATCCCCATAGGCCTCAGATAATGCTTTGTTTTGTAACCCTTTAATAAGTTTATTATATATTATTATGTATTAAACCTACATGTTTATGCCCTAATCTTTATAGCTGCAAATTTTATGAGAGCAAGGATACCTTCTGAGCTATGTTTTTTATCTCCCTAAATATTTAACACAGTGTTCTGTATATAGTATATATTATGACTTTAACATAAGATGGATGGATGATGAATGAATGACATAACAGTACATTAAATGTTTATGAGTGCTTCAGCTACTAGTGTGATCTTTTATAAGGGCTACAGTCTCCTTCAACTCAATTCACAGTTTTGGATGCTGCCTAATCCATGACTCTGAAAGGTACCTTCATATGAGCTCCTACCAAATCCCCTTTTTGTCTTGGTTTTCTTATTTTCATTTCTTCCCTTGACGACTTCCACTTATATTCTCTAATAATCTTGTTAGGACTGCTTTCCTAACTGACCTGGTCAGTGAGATACAGTTGGTAGAGCTGTGGAGCTAGGAGATTTGGATTAGATTCCTTCTTTAGAAGCTGACTATTTTAGTGATCACTGGCAAGTCCCTTAACTTCTCAGAACCTCCATTTTCACATCAGTAAAATGGGAATAACAGCACAAATTTGAGTGAGGAAAAAGCACTTTACAAGGCTTAAAGTATCCTATATATGCAAGTTTTTAATGATTCCCATGATTCTACCCACAGTTCTCCTAGTTCAGACTGATCTTCAACCAGCCTCTGGATTTTGGGCTATTTTTTGAGGCTAACAAGATTACAATTAGAAAAGTTATGTGCTGCTTGCTAACTAAATTTCCTGGTTTCTGAAATCTTTGTCTTTTTTCTTGAATTCATTCTAATAAGCACCTAGTAGTACCTTTTAAAATGCCATATTCCTCAAAAGTTGTCATTAATCTGGTTAAATTTCTTTCTAAAAGTATAATGGGCAAATTTTGAATAGAAACTATAGAGGTGGAAACAGTAGATAATTTTAAAAATTCTGTTCGACTTTTTCGTATTAGTGATTGTTTTCCCTCTCCCCACTTTTTTCTTTCTAATTCTTATCTTCTTTTCTCTGTTGTTTTCCCTTTGCTCCTTTGATTCTTTTTAATCCTATCTTTTCTTTCCATTGCTGTTTTATTTATTTTCTCAGATATTGATCTATTAATGTCCTCCTCTTCTCTTTCTCCTCATTCTAAATTTGGAATAGTAGTAACAGCACAGGCTTTGGAACCAAGAAATCCTGACTTTAAGCCCTGGTCTTGTCATTTATTAGTTGATTAGATTCTGTCACTCAGCAAGCATTTGTTTTGTGCTTTTTGTGTATTTCTTTATTTGTTAAATGAGGAGATTGAGCCTAATTATTTCTTAGGTCCTTTCTAGTCTCAAATAGATTTTCTTCCCAGTCTCTTTCCCCTTCTCTCCAGCTACATTTTTGTAATGAAGAAAACATTATCTTAAAATCCTCCTGTTTCTCAGATCCTCACATATTTGTTTGGAGATAAGAGACAGGAGTACTTCAAACCTCCTTTTCTTACCCCTCTCAAAAAAAATTTAAGGAATGTTGAGCTATTTTGAAATAAAACATTATATTCTCTTTCCAATTTACAGTAAGAAGAGATTGCCAGAATCAGATTGAAATGGTAGTAAAAACCAGAGTCAGATTTTCACAGATATCTGTGATAACCCTCTTAGAAATTATCAAGGTGTCTGTAAAAACTAATGTTCAACAAACAGTGCATTTGCAAAAAACGCCAAGGAGGAGTAGTTGCTGCTTTGTTTATTCCAAACCAACAGTACCCTACGATGGTATTGTATTTCTATATCTGATTTTCACTTTAATTGTATTTGATTAAAACATTAAAAACTCTGACATTTTACAGAAAAGAAAAAAGAAATTATTATGTTACATTACATGGATTGATTGTGAATGTTTTGAACTGCAGCATGTTATATTTGTTCATCTCTTTCAGGTTAGTGGAACACGAGTACCTGTTCCTGCGCACAGGAATCCAATAACTGTGGAAACAAAGAATAGTAGCCTGCCTGCTCAGCAAGCTGAAAATGAAGGTGTGGTTCCAAAGAAAAGGAAGCAAAATAGCCATAAAAAGTCAATATAGTGGAAAATGACAGTTTAGAGAGGATAGTTTTAGCAAAATAAAGCTATTTCAGGGGGAAAGATATCCAAGAGATATTTATTCTGGCAGTTGGAAAGACCCAGAATTTTTCTGAAAAACATAATCTCTTCACACTGTATCTCAGTATTCATTTAGTATAAATTTAGTGACTTAAAAACAAATCAGATGCCTTTTGGCATTCAGCAGTAATTCATGCCAAAAGGCAAGTCACTAAGTTTATTAAACCTTAGAGAAGACCTTTTCGTTCTATAGATATTATTCAAAGTGCTGTGACAAAAATAATTTTGATCGTGTCAATAAATAAATAAAATAAGATGGAATTTTGTTCTCATAACCTTTGTAGTTGGGAATGTTTTTCATCTTTACCATCGTAAGGTAATGAAGTAAATCAGAGAAAATAATCAGGTTTTAGCAGGAGATCTTGCTAAAAAGAATTTGTAGTCAAAAAACAATATTGATTTTCCTCAGTATTTAGCATCACTTGGAATAGTCACATAAAGCAGAAGACGACCTGGATTTCCAGGCAGAAGATCTGAGTGTGAATTCCAGCTGTCTTCCCTATTACTTTTATGACTGCTAGCAAATCACTTGGCTGTTCTCTTTTATAAAATGGTGAAGCTGCATTTTTCTCTCAAGGTCCTTTAAAGTTCTAAAACCAATAAATTTAGAAATGTTATAAAGTATTTTGTTTTACACCTCTAAATTTTCAAAGTTAACCTTGGTAGGATAATCTTGCTTTTCTGAAAAATATCTTTTACCATAACTTGTGTCAGATTGGGATATGGAACTTGGTGTACAATTTTGTTAGGTCATTTTTGTTGTTATTTGGCATTTAGTTATTTATTTATTTAATTTGCAGAGTAGTTATTCTAAATAAACCTTTTTTTTCATATATATCAGAATTTGATCACGGAAACTTGGTAATGTTTCAGTGCTAAAATCAACATAGTATACCCTTCTCCACAAGTTACATTTTCTGACAGTATAACCTTAAGTTTGAAAAAGGAATGAGACATTTTGGGGTTTGACAGGTTGGGTGGCTTTAAAAATTGAGTCATGTTTTGGTCTTAATTCCTTATGAGTACTGATTTATGTTAGTGATTTCAAAGATATGTTCTGTTCATTGTATTACTTGCCAAGTTCGAAACTATTGAGGGGTTTTTTTGTTGATTGCAATCATTTGTTGATTTTTGATCATTTGTTACCACTTTTTAAAGGTGTGTATTTGAAACAGTTCAACAAATGAGACCAAATTACACATATAAAACACCTTCACATTTTTTTATTTCTGTTATCTAATGTATATTAAACTCATCTTCCAGAGCACTTTTGTGTCATTTGTAAGATAAAAGTTTTGTATTGTAATATGTTCACATTGTATGTTTTACAACACATTAAAAAAATTCAACTAATCTTAACTTTCATATAAATTGCTTTATTTCAATTTACAAAGCATTTCTAACTTAAACAATCATTGATAAATTTGTTTGTTTAATGTATCATTTCCTCATCCTGTTAACAATGAAACTATTGTTGAAATTTTTTTTGAAGCCTTTTAAAGTCATTTTGTGGTCATACTCTAGAAATAGTTCATTTGTGAGTCACATATCAGTTAATTAAGGGTGGGCCAGGGAATCTCATGGAATTTGCTCTTTGAAGCTAGCTATACAGTGTTTTCTTAGTTATCTGAATATCCAAAAGATTGAGCTTTTCAGCTTTTTAAAGGATTTATTATATAACTGCTTTCTCACATATTACCCAATTATTCTTAATAAAATTCTTAGGAGGCATATATATTCTAAAAATAAATATTTAAAAATTAAACTCTTACTTTCTATAAAACTAGAGTCCTGAATAACCTATATATAATTTTAATTTTACCTCTTGTTGTTAGTACATCTTTTTGGTCTTGTTTTATGTGCTCTCTTTTTTTCCGTTGAGGCCAGGTTGATCCTATATTAGGTTTTGTATTTCTTTTGATAGTCAAGTGCTTACATATGCAGCTTCTACAAGATTATAAACCCCTTGGCATCAGGGACTAATCAGTTTTTTAAGGTCTTTATTTTTGTTTTAAATTTATGTATCTTTATTAACTGAATCCTGCACATAGCAGTTTAACATGTCGAATATTAAATATAATAAATGGGAAATTTTTTCCTGTAAATTTTTAGTCAGATTATAGAAATAGCATTTCAAAATGTTGTACCTTCAAATATGTTTGCATAGCTAATTTTTAATTTTTTCATAAATTGCTTTTGGTTTGATCAGTGTTCCCAAAGTCAACATTTAATAGTACCTCTAAAGATTTTTAATCTAATAATTTGAAAATTACAAATCTGTGGTTTCTCTTCTTAGAAATAGAGAATATTATCTGTACAGTATTGAATGTTTATGCTATAAGATTACTTGTTTTTGTGCCTTAAAGCAGATTGTACCATCCACATCACAGAAAAAATTCCAGTTACTTCAATTTAGATCAATAGATATGGTTAGGCACCTATGTGCAAGGTATGGGGACTCAGGGATGAAAATGACAGTGCTTACTTTCAAGAACTGCCAGTCTAACAGGAAGTTGCAGCACATATACAAATATTTATAGAGTGACCCAAGAGTCCTAGTGTGGTTTTAATCCATTAAACTTTAAAACTGATCTTAAGATTAGGACACTTTGTATCATAGAAAATAGTAGAAGTAGTACTAGTAAAGGTAAGATTTATCAGGAGTCAGTTAAAATAAGTGAGAGAGCATTTGAACTGTGGTTTTTGCAGTGACACTGGAAATGACAGGTCAGTTGTGAGAAAAGGTAGAAATAGCAGAACTTGGCACCTAATTAATGTAGAACAAAAAAGGGGGAAAAAAGATAATTCCAAAGTTGTTGGAGTGTGTGTGTGTGTGTGTGTGTCTTTGATTCAGACCTGAAATTTAATTTGTAAGGAACTCCTAGCTTCTTCATTGTAGATTGTCAATTTGTGACTTAGAGTTGCCCAAACAACCAAAAGGTGTGATTTATTTGTATAAGATCACCCAGTATCTAGGTCTAATTTAAGGCCAGTCCTCTGCCATACTGTCTTTCTCTGATGCTAAGGTTGTTAGCATTGAAAACTGTACAGAAATTAGGTAAGGAGTGATTTTGTGGGAGGAAGTTGATTACAGTTTTAAACAAGGTGAGTTGGTATCAGTGGGTCATAAAGGTAGAAAACATATCCAGTGTACAACAAAGTAGAAAATTGGAAAATATTTAGGATTTGGGAATTAAGGAAGTATTGGGAAACATTTTAGAGGGAGGAAAAAATTTATAGAGCATTGAATATGAAATAACAGGATAGTGAGTTGTCTCAAGACCATTTCTATCTTAACCTCACTGAAAAAAAAGTGAAAATGAGATTAAAATAATTGTAATCATATACTATATTATAAATAAAAATATAATAGAGTATATTGGAGATTATGATATATTTATGGAAGCTTTCTCCATTTATAATATACTCCTTATCTAAAATCTAAACTGCTTATTTTACAAGGTTTGAACTGCTTATTTACCTACAAAATAAAAAAAGTTCTTTAATGCAGTATTCAAATCACTGCACAGTCTGGCATTAACCTGCTTTCCCTGTTTACTTTTGGAGGACTTCTCTTCACATCTTCCACTTGAGCATGACATTCCCGTGTTTATGCCTTGACACAGGCTGTCCCCTATTCCTGGAATGTTCTTCTCTGCCCCTTGGGAGCTCTATATCCCTTTAGTGGTAAGCTCAAACACCCCCATAAAGGCTTGTCCAATTCCCCTCAGCTACTGGCCTCCTGTGAGCCCATAGGGCCAAGACCATGGGCAAGTTATTTCTCAGGCCCTTTAAGGTAATCTGAGGCTTACAGTTGTGCATCTGCAAATGCAGGGGATCTTTAGCAGTATTCTTACTTGAGAGCTCTTAAGTGAAATCAGGTCCAGTCTGTCCCCCAAAACCAGCGGGGGAATCTGGCATCAAGAAGATGCTTTAAAATGCTTGTTGATTGATACACTTGTTAAAATGCTTGTTGATTGATGTTGATGTTGATAGTTCTGCCAAACGTGACTACTCACTGACTTCTTCCAGATTTTGTCCTGCTTTTTTCTTCTTTATGCTTTTTTATATATCATGTTCAGGCCTGGGACAGAATCTCTTTCATCTTTACCTGTTGACATCCTAACCTCTGTGAAATAGTTCAAGTGCCATTTCCTTCATGAATTATACTCTTTTCCTTAACTAGAAATGATCCATCTTCTCTGACCTATTCACTGATCATTTTCTGTCTTTTATGATTCCTGTATGGCTAATTCTCTGCCATTTACTACTGAGTTGTAAGCAGGATCTCTTTATCTCTTCATCTTTCCAAAGTCTAAAATTTATTAGTCACTTAAATGTAAATAGTGTGACAGAACAAAGCCAGCCTTGAAAACAAGAAAGACCACATTTCAAATCCCATCTCTTGACACATACCACCTATGTGCTTCTCTGTGTTCTAGGCAACTCTGACTCTTAAGTTGCAGAAAAAGTGCAGACCTGCATTTGTAGAGAAAGTCCCTTCACCTGAGACATTCTTTATGCTAGTGATTACTCAGTATATGCTGAATTGAATTGTAATACTCTTCTCCACCCCAGTCCAACTTCATCCCTCGAGATTCATCATATGGATCTTTCTCAGGCCATTCCTTTTGCTTCCTCTCAAATCATAACACAGACAGTATCATTTGGTACTTAAGTAATTTCATACATTTTTGTTTGGCATGTACATGTGTCTAGTCTCTCTAGTGAGATTGTAGTAAACACATTTGAGTTAAAAATTTTATAGACTAAAAATATCCTTTCCCACCCAATATTTAAAACAATCAATAAATATTTGTTAAGTTCTTACTTTGTGCCTGACACTGGTAAATGCTGGACAAGTACATATTTAATGATTGGACTGTTATACTACAGAACATGTAGTGAACATGCTTTCTGCTCCTCCCCAACCTTTTCATTTTCATAAATTCACTTTCTACTTTCTAAGAATTGGATGGTGTTCTAGTGTTTTTGCAACTCTGGCCAACTTATTTTTATGTAATTCCACCTGACTTTAGGAACACAATTGTGCATTAAATTTAATGGTTCAGAAATGACTTTCTTTTTTTTCTTTTTTCTTAAAACTTTTTATTTGCAAAACATATGTATGGGTAATTCTTCAACATTGACCCTTACAAAGCTTTCTGTTACAAATTTTTCCCCCCTAGTCCTCACCCCTCCCCTAGATGGCAGGAAATCCACTACATGTTAATTATGTTAAAATACTTGATAAATCAAATATATGTATACATATTTCCACACTTATTGTTGTGCAAGAAAAATTATCTACAAAAAAAAATCTGAGAAAGGAAACATAATGCAAGCAAATATCAATAGAGAGCATGGAAATGCTATATTGTGGTCCACATTTCATATCCCTCTCTCTGGGTGTATATGGCTTTCTTCACTGAACAATTGGAATTGGTTTGAAACATTTCATTGTTGAAGAGAGCCATGAGAAATGACTTTCTTAAGTTCAATGTAACAGGTAGCTGAAACCCTGTGTAGATAGAAATATATGGCCCATCATTCTTGATTAGTTAACAGAAATATTTTTATTTTTATCTAAGAAAAAGGCATATGAGTTAAGATTGCATCCTAGCATTAGCATTTTGGAAAGCGGTTATCTTCTCTGATGGTAACTATGTCTTTCAGTCATTTTCCCCCCTTTTAGCCAAATACAAAAATAAATAAGCATGAAGTAACTTGGTTTTCAAACTAGTACTTCAATCAACCTCTGAATAATAAAGGCTTTTAGAAAAATCTTGATTCACTTTGATGCCATATGGTTTTTTAACTTGTCAGTTGGAATTTGGGAGGCAACGAAGGAGGGCAAAATGTGTAATGAAAGCCTCCCCTACCCCTCAAAGCATATAATTCTCTATACTGGTGTATAAAAGTCCTCTAAATTTGACTAAGAGAGGGGAGATAGTGGGGATAGACACTATAAAATAAGCAGATGAGTTGGAGAAATGGTCGTTTTAATTGAACTGGAAGTTTAATATTAAAAATGCAAAAAGACTTACTAGAGGAGCATCTATTTTGTATTTTGTATGTTTTGATTATCCAGGTCCCAAGGATGAGCAAACAGTTTTGCTAATATGCAAAATAAATAATTGAACACATTTTGCAAGTATAATGTCTGCCCTCTGCCCCACCACAAGTGATGAAAATTGTAGTTTGTCAAGGGCCAAAAGTCGTTCTCTGCTGCCAGAAATAGTTTCTGCTCAATTCTAATCTGTAGTCTCATAGAATTGTGCAATGAGGATCTTGTGATTTAAAAAAAAAATAAAAGAAATTGCAGGGCTTGAGTTTCTTTGTGTATGTTGTGAAGCTAATAAAGTGGTAAGTCAGTCTGTCTCTAATTCATTTTGGCTTCTTTTGTGCAGCAGTCTTTACACAGAAAACTTTCACTCTTAAGGAGTAACTTAGTAACTGCCTAAGGCTAAAATGTCATTCCACATACAGTAGAGTGCTGAGTCTGCTGTCAGGAGGCTTCCTGTGTCCCTATAGGGGACTAGCACTAGTCATAATTCAAATCCAGAACTAAGGAAATACATGCCTTCAGAATTTTGGACTGACAGCCACAATGTGGGGAGAAGATTATGGGAAATATAAAGGTCCACAGTGGGATCAGTGAGGATGAAGAATCTGTCAGAATGGCTAAAGAAGATTTTGCCATCAGAATTCTCTGTATGGTCTCCCAATTTTAGTGGCTGCCAGTTTCAGTTATTAAGCTATGTTCTAACGATGATATGAAGCCTCATTATTAGTTTAACTAAACACAGGAGACTGAGCAGGAGACTTAGTACTAGTTCAGTGGTATCAAACAAAAAAAGGGACCATTAAATTGTACGTAAAGATCACTTAGGGCTGCATATTGACTTAGAAAACTACACATGTTTATAATTTTATTTTGTTAAATATTTCCCAATTACATGTTATTCTGGGTTGGGCCACACTTGGGAATGTTGTGGACTTCGTATTGTCCACAGGCCATGTGTCTGACACCTCTGCCAGATCAAACTGGCTTACAATAAAACAGCCAAGCCAGAGAAATAGTATATATTTGACAAAAAGCAGTTTTTAGTTGCAGAAAGGAAGATGTTACTGGTTTTATGAAGCAGGTTGGATCTGTTCTTGGGAACTGTAAAAATTTATACTTACAAAACCAGTTAGAAGGTTAAAATGATTTCTTCCTAAGAATGTCCCATGGGAGAAAGTCCTTTGGGTTTTTTGTTTGATTTGCTCATTTTAAGTCCAAAAAAATATTGTTTAAAATGTCTCTTCAAGGTTCCTTTAAAATAAGGAGAAGTAAGAATCACCAAAAAACATTCTTTGATGAGAAGGGAGTTAGGAAAAGGAGGCAAGAGGGCACTGGTTATCATCACAACATTTAAATCTGGTTAAAATAAACAGAGATAATCTTAAAGGGGAAGGTAATGACAAAGGGATGGTAAAACATAGTAAATGCAGCATGAGAGGTGAATGCTCTAAGATGAAATAGAATGAGGGCTTTTCATTTAGGGGATTGGGCTAAAATTCAATCTGAAATTTTTATGGTCTCAACATTGTTTATACTCAGGATTTGTTTACACTCTTAAAAGCTATTGAGGACTCCTCCTTACCCTTACAAAGAGCTTTCGTTTATATGAGTTATCTTTACCATGTTAGTTATTAGTTACATTTACCATATTAGAAATTAAAACATCAGCATGGATCCCCTAAAAAATTCTTGGGGTCCATGGTTTCTAGACCACACTTTGAGGACCAATAGACTAGATGATCCTGGTTCTCTTCCATCCCTATCGTCGCCATTGCCATGATTGAAACACCACCTCTATATTAACCTTTTATACATTTGTGTATATATATATCCACAACATTATTTCCCTTCATCTCTAGTCATCTGATTCTCAACAGAAATCTTCACAAGGACTTGGTATATTGCCCCAAGACTTCCTTAGAGATAATGCTGACATTTAGCAAGTCACTCACTTTTAACATGAGGCACTCCAAAGGTCCTTTCCCAATAGTACTATAGTTAGGAGAATTTCTGAATTACAGAACAATATAGATCCAAAAGTTAAGGAGCTTGGAAATGATCTTAGTGAGGCCAGCTTTGGCACCCTGAAATCCGAAGATTTTTACCCTGTAAATTCCCATTTACAATGTGCCTTTCCATCCCTGAATCTGCCCCTTTAGCCAGAGTTCCTAATTATTCTACATGTGGAATAATTTATCATTTTGTTCAGTTATTAGGGCACATCTGGCAAGATGTCAAGTATGTACCTTTGGAATGTGATCCTCCTGTTCCTTGTGAGTTATTTTAAACATGTTTTTTTACAGATCTTTAAATCTTAGTAACTAGTTTAGAGCATAACTTGAAAAAAAGTATAAAATAATCATAAATATTTGTCATAGAGGGAAAAGAATTTCAAGCCTGGCAAACTAAGCTTAAACATATATATTTTAGATAGTACAACATAGGTATGTTATATGTAGTCAATATTTAATACTTATTATATGCCAAATTCTGTGCCACATACTGTATATACAAAGAAAGGCAAAAGACAGCCTCTGCTCTTGAAGAGCTCACAGTCTAATGAAGGAGTAGTCTCCTACTGTGTTTGTATGTAGTCATACAAACAATTATATTTTTTAAAAGCTATATACAGGATAAATAGGAAATAATCAACAAAGTTAACAACTAGAACAATTACTAGAATCAAAAGAGGTTGAAAAAGGTTCCTGATGGTGGGATTTTTTAGCTTAGGCTTCAAGCAATCCTGAAGATGGATATGAGGAAAGAGAGGATCCAAGTGTAAGATACAGGCTGTGAAAATGTTTGGATTTAGGAAATGGAATATCTTGTTCAAGGAACAATAAGGAGGCCAATGTCACTGGCTTGAAGGATATGTGGTGGGAAGAGGAGGGGCAGTATAATGTGTAAAAAGACTGGAAGGGGAGGTTGAAGCATAGGCTACGAAGGGCTTTGAATGTCAAACAGCATTTTGTATTTGATAGGGAGCCACTAGAGTTTTGTGTGTGTGTGTGTGTGTGTGTGTGTGTGTGTGTGTTTATGACATGATTGGATCTGTGCTTTAAAAAATTAATTTCATTTTCACTTTTTTGTTTTTTTCTTTCTAGTGTTTTTTTTTCCACTTTTGGTCTGATTTTTTCTTGCACAACATGACAAATATGAAAATATGTTCAAAAGGATTGCACATATTTAACCTATATCAGATTACTTGCTGTTTTGAGAAGGGGGAAGGTAAGGGAGAGGAAGAAAAATTTGGAACATAAAGTCTTACAAAAATGAATGTTGAAAACTATACATATATTTAGAAAAATAAAATATTATTGAGGCAAAAAAAAAGAAAGAAAAATTACTTTGGCAGCTGAATGGAGGATAGACTAGAGTAAGGAGAAACTTAGGGCTGGGAAACCAACCAGCTGGCTATTGCAATAATGTACATATGAGGTAATGAGGGCCTAACACCCAGAGTGGTTAGCACCCAAGGAAAGAGATGTCCCGGGGTAAAATTTATAAGTCTTGGCAACAGATTGGATATGGGGAGTAAGTGACAGTGAGAAGTGATGGATGACTCCTAGGTTGTGAGCCTGAGAGGGAATGGGTGCATATTATTTTTTATAGGTGTAGTGAGGGGCCAGGTAGGTGGTGCAGTGGATAGAGCACCAGCCCTGAAGTCAGGAGGACCTTCGTTCAAATCTGGTCTCAGACTCTTAACATGTCCTAGCTGTGTGACCTTGGGCAAGTCACTTAGCCCAATTGCTTCAGTTAAAAAAAAACGGTATAGGGAAGCTTGGAAGAGGGGAAGATTTGGGGCAGAAAGACAAATATGTTCAGTTTTAGACATGTTAAGTTTAAAATGTCTCCTAGATATATAGTTCAAGCTGTCTGAAAGACAGTTGGAGATTTGGGGGCAGGATATTTAGATTTGAAAGCCAATAGCATAGAGATAGTTATTAAATTCTTGGGAGCTAATTGTATATAGAGAGAAAAGGAGAGGGCTCAGACTAAAACCTGTGGGACACCCACTTTTTGCTGAAATGACCTGGATAAAGATCTAGCAAAGGGGAATGAGATTGGCAGAAGAACCAGTAGCGAGCTAAAAATCTAGAGAGAAGAGAGTATCAAAGAGAAGTGGGTAAACAACTGTATTAAAGGCTGAAGAGAGGTCAACAGGGACTATTTATATTTACAGCTTCATATCATATGTTTATATATATACATATGTATATATATAAAATAATGAAACTAATTTTCACATATGCTTCCTGGAATAGATCTTGTTCATTTATAACACAACTTGATTCAGTTCAACAAACATTTTTTAAATAACTTATTACATGCAAACTATTGGAGGAAGCAAAGAAAAGGAAAAAAAGATAATTTCTACCTTAAAGAAAGTTGCAATCTGATTAAAGCAATGAGACAAATAGAGAAATAATTGGAATGCAAGTTACCACAAATTGCAAAAGAAAGGTCCCAATGAGTAGAAAAAGGGATTTGAGAAGAGAGAGATTACTTATGAGGAGAGAGAATTAATCTTATGAAACCTGAGCTGGCTCTAAATGGAAGCAAAAGATTCCAAAAAGAAGAGATATGGGGAGAAAACTGCAAATATGGGAACCATAGATTTAGTTTTGGAAGGGACCTTCATTAACAGCTTTTCTATTTTGCAAAGGAAAAGACTAAGGCCCAGGGAGGGTGATTTGCCTGAGGTCTTAAAGGTCATAAGTAATAGAGCCAAAATTTAAATCGAGGTATTTCCCCACCATACCATATTGCCGGAGAAGGAAAGACTGGGAATAAGAAGTTATCAGAATATAGTATGAAGGAAAACGGTATGAATTAAGACCAAGCCAGTTGAAATAAGACTGTAATAGACCCTGAATGATGTTATTTTATTCATCAAGCTATGTCATAGGCTTGTTGTGATGAGCAGATTAAGTGATATTTGTAAAAAGTGCTTAGCTCAGTGCCTGGCACACAATAAGCACTGTATCATTGTTCATTATTCCATTCCTCTTGGGCTTATTGTCTGTTCAAGCCAGAAGACACATAAAAGGGTACCTGGACAGCTATCAAACTCTCTTATCCAATTCTTCTCAACTGAAATTGACTAAATTTATATTTAGAGGAATTAGGATGATTAAATGTTCTTTACCCCTTCCCTCCCCCAGAACTCAGGTAGTGGGCATATCCCATTGACATAACTTTTTTGGGTTTGGGTTATGGGTGACATATCTCCTTTCAAAGTATTTTCTTTCTGCTTTTCTTCTTTATCTAATCTTCCCCTTCTTTTAAAGACCATTCAAATTACCCTCAGGCTCAGAGGACTTCAAGAAAGCATTTCAGTCTGTCAAGAAGTAATGATTACCTGTGCTCTGTGTGCCTGGCATTGTGTTTAGCTCCAAGGGTACAAAGAAAGAAAAAAACAAACAAAATAAATGGTTCTTGCCCTCAAGGAACTCAGTCTGTTGAGGGAGATAGCATGCAAATAACTATGTGCAAACCAGATAAATTCTTGGTAAAGTAGAAAAAGAAAAAGGTCACTAAGAAACACTTCTTGTAGAGGGTAGGATTTTAGCTGTTGCTTGAAGAAAGCTAGAGAGGCCAGCAAGCAGAGATGAAGAGGAGAATTCCAGACTTAGGAGTGAATGAGCCAGTGAAAACAGTCTCAAGTCAGGGGATAGACTGCATTGTGTGAGAAATAGCAGAGAGGGCAGAATCACTGGATCATAATGTATGTGGAGGTGAGTAAGACATAAGAAAGCAAGAAAGGTTGGAATGGGGAGAGATTATGAAGGGCTTTGAAAAAAGGGCTAAACAGAGGGTTTTTTATATTTGAAGTTAAAGATAGTAGGAAGCTCCTAAAGTTTGTTGAATGAGAGGTGGGAGTGGTAACATGGTGAGACTTGCACTTTAGGAAATTCAGCTTGACAGTGAGTGGAAGATAAACTGAAATGGGAAAAGACTTGAAGCAGGGAGACCCACCAGTAAGATAGTGTAATAGTTCAGGTTTGAGATAATGAGAGCCCAAACCAGGGTAGTTGTGTCAGAGGAGAGAAGGAGATAGATATAGATGTAGATATAGATATAGATATAGACATAGATACAGACACAGACACAGACACAGACATAGACATAGACATAGACATAGACATAGACATAGATATAGACATAGACGAGATGTCATGAAGGTAGAATTAGCAGAACTTGGCAACACACTATCAGGTGAGAGAGTGAGGAATCCAGGGATAACAATGTGGTGTCCAGCTTGGCTTACTGGGAAGATGGTGGTGCCTTTGACAGTAATAGGAAATGTAAAAAGAGAGGAGGAAATATGAGTTCACTTTGGGGCATGATGGGTTTAAGATGTCTAGAGGTAAGAAGCAAGACTGGAGGCTGCTATAGGCAACCTTACCAGAGAGTAAAGGCTTAAGTCCTGTTGCATATGCATTTATAAAAAGTATTCTTTAAAAATACCCCTTATAGGGGCAGCTAGATGGCACAGTGGATAGAGCACCAGCCCTGAAATCAGGAAGACCTGAGTTCAAATCTGGTCTCAGACACTTAACATTTCCTAGCTGTGTGACCCTGGGCAAGTCACTTAACTGCTGAGGCAATTGCCTCAGCAAAAAAATTAATTTTTTTTTAAAATACCCCTTATTTGATTCTCCTGAATGTTTTTCTCAAATTGTCATTTTCCCCTTCCCTAGTTCTGCATTTTAGTAATATCTCTTAGCATCATCTCTAGGTAGATGTCATTCAGTAGTTCAAATTGAGTACATGACTAATGTAGAAATATGTTTGCTATGATTGCACATGTATAAAACTATATCATATTGCTTGTTGTCTTGGGGAGGGGGAAGGTAAAGAAAAAGGGAGGGGAAAAACATTGGAAATCAAAATAATAAAAGTAAATGTTGAAAACTAAAAAACAAACAAGCAAATAAGAACTTACCTCACTGGGCTGTTGCAAAGATCAAATGAGAGAATATATATGTAAAGCACTTTGTAATATTTTAACTCTATGTAAATGTCAAAAAAATTTAAATAAGGTTCTCTAGGAAAAAATAAATGTTCATGCTTAAAAAAACAGTTCAAGTTGAGTGAAGTGACTTGTGTTATATATGTTGTAGTTTAGTTTACTTTCATATTTTAACCAATATGGCATGATGAGCTGTCAAACAATTCATTGTTGTCATCCTCAGCTTTTACACTCATAGATTCATAGACTTATAGACTCAGAGCCAGAAGAGATTGTAGAAGACATCTAGTCCACCCCCTTTATTTTAGAGATTAGAAACTAAGGCCCAGAAAAATTGAATGACATGCTAAATTACAATACAATAAAGCAAGAATAATTGATAATAAATTATTTTTTAAATATAACAACTACTTTTTTCCATTTTTATTAGCTTATTATCCAGAATGGTTTTTTAAGGGAAAAAAAGCATTATACCTATGTATATATAGATCAATAATATACAGAGTTTCTCTTTCATGGTTAAGTAATAACATGAAATAATCATGAAGGCAGCAAGCTAGATTGAAGGTATAAATGCCTTTTTCAGAGAGTACATATGTATTTGTTTTGAGTTTTGCCTGATTTATGGGAAGTGATAGGTCCTGACATTTCTTGGAGGGAAATTGGTAATCTGAACCCAAGAGATTTCCATCTGTAACTGGAATCAGTGTTTTACCCATCCCATAGAAAATTATTATAAAGCACTTCACAAACAGAAAAGTGGTATGTAGTAGTTAAACAATATGGAAAATTTCAGGGTAGAGAAATAGAAATTTCTAAGACAATAACTGCATTTGTAAGATTCCCCAAAGAACTCTTGGGTCTTTTCTGTTCCCTTACGATTTCAGCAGTCCATCTATTCTCATTCCATTTGAACTACAATATATTTGTAGTGGAGAAGTTTGTTGCCCCACCCTAATTGCTATAGTTGATGATTCATAGAAACTGAAGAAGGAAAAGATCTATGAAGTCATCTGGTGCATCCCTAAATTAAAAAGTGAGGGCAGCATGGGGACTGAGTAAAGATTATCTGGTCCCAACTTCATTTTCTAAATAAATAAAGAAGTAAAGGGAGAAAAAATTTGGGCAGAGATGATTAGAGAAATAATCATCTGGTTTGCCTTTTGCTCACAACATAATCCCAAGACCCACCCAGTTAAAAATACATCAAGCATTGGAATGTTAAAACTGGGTTTGAAAATCCAGATGGCTAGGTGCCAGGGAGTTGAACTGAAATTCTGTTGACATAATAACAATGTTAGATATATGAATCTTCTACTAATTATTTTAAATATTTAGATCATAATATAAAATCCTAGAAAACTAGTGCTCAGAGGGACCTTATAGATTATTTAGTTCAATTCATGCATTGTGATGGGAGAAGAAAGATTAGAGAGATTAAATAAATTTCCCATATTCACATAATTATTTCATGGCAGAATTAGAATGAAAATCTAGGTCTTCTGGCTCTTGAGATAGCATTCTTTCTATTATATTGCTTTTTTCTAGAAGTCTTATGAAATATTAGATCGTTGATCACAGAGTTGAAGTGGATATTTTCTTTACATTATTAATTAACTGTATATTGTTCTTTCCTTGATAGATTATACAAATGTGCTTTGATTAAACCTAGGTTGAAGTAATTCTAGATTTAACTGTTACTATTCCAGTTAGAGGAATCTCAATTTAATGAGATTAGCAATGTAATATGATAGTATCTGTTTGTAAGAACTGATGTAGAGTAAAATAACTAGGACAACAACATAAACAATAACTACAATTAATGTCAATGAAAACAATATTCAAAAATAGCATTATTTGTAGTGACCAATTTCAATACCAGAGAATGGAGGATAAAATATATTGACCGTCTCTCAGAAGAGAGATGGGAGATTGACTACAGGTACAAAATATGCCATGCTTGCAAACATGGTCTCTGTAATTAAGTTGGTTTAGCTTAATTTTTTTCTGTGTTGTAAAAGAAGCTTTAATGAAGGAGAATCAGGATATGACTGTGGTATAAAAGCAAAGAACATAAATAAGCTGTTGTTAGCTTTCTTTTTATTTCTTCTTTTTTAATTTAATTTCTTTTTCTTTTTTCAGCTATATGTAAAACAATAATTTTTGGTTATACATGTACATTCACTTTTAAGATATTTCTATATGCATCATGTCAAGAAAAATCAGAACAAATGGGAAAAGCCATGAGGGAAAAAAACAGACTAAAAAAAAGTGAACATAACATATGTTGATTTACATTCAGTTTCTGTAGTTCTCTCTCTGGATGCAGATGGCATTTTCCATCCAAAGTTTATTGGGATTGCCTTGAATCACTGAATTGCTGAGAAGAACCAAGTCTATCATAGTTGATCATTGCAGTCTTGCTGTTGCTGTGCACAATGTTTTCCTAGTTCTGCTTGTTTCACTCAGGATCAGTTCATGTAAATCTTTCCAGGATGTTCTGAAATCATCCTGATCATTATTTTTTTATAAAACAATAATATTCCATTACTTTCATATACCATTACTGCCTGTTTCTATAGAACTTTGCAATTTACAAAGTTCCTTCATCACAAAACCCCTGTGAAGTGTGTAGTGCAACTATTATTATTTACATTCTATATCTAAAGAGACTCAGATTCCAAAATATTAAAATGATGTGTCTGAAATCATTTGGTACAAAGCAAGTGGGACTTTTAATTCCAAATTCAATGAGTATCCACTTTGCTACAGAGGCTGCCAAAAAGTTTCCTCTTTCTCTCCAAGGTACTTCTTTTCTTTTATCCTTAACTCTAGAACTTATGGTCAGAGGTAACTAGATGATTCATTAAATAGAGTGCTGGATCTAGAGTCAGGAAGAACTGAATTCAGATTCAGTCTCAGACACAAATTGTGTGATCCCACATAAGTCACTTGTTCCTATTTTCCTCAGTTTCCTCACCTGTAAAAAAGGGGATAATAATAGCATGTACCTTGAAGGGAGCTGAAGATCAAATGAGATAATATGTGTAAAGCATCTGGCACAAAGTAGGCACTATTTAAAAAAAAAAAAAGGAATTCCCTTCCTCTCATGCTGTTGCACTTGTCTGAAGACCTATGAGAACACATTTAGTAGAGTGCAAGGTCTTTACAAACAAGGAGCAGACTTTCACAAACAACAAAGGATAAATAGGGAAGTAACTGTTATTTTCATTTGTTACATATCTTAGTTCAATTATGTTAAATTGCAGGAAGAGCAATGTAAAATGTTGTACTTGTATTGGGAAAAGCATTCCAATTTATATTTATAATGGGTTTGCAATTTTAGAGATTCCTTGACTGTTCCTCCCTTCCCATATCCAGTCTTTTGTTGTCTTGTCTATTTTACCTGGGTATATCTCTTGCATCCTCCCCTTCTTTCTGCTTATAGAAATAATGTCTTGGTTCAAGCTCTTTTCCACTCTTTACCTAAATAATTGCAATTCCTTCTAATTGGTCTCCTAGATGCTTTCCTTTCTAACTCAATCTCTATAGAGCTGCCACTTTGATATTGCCAGAGCACAAATCTAATCATGTTACTTACCAATCAAAAATCTTAACTGATTTTCTTTTGTCTTTAGGATAAAATCCAAAATTCTTAAATATTTTAAAATCTTCCACAATATGGCTATCACCTATTCTCTAGTCTTTTTTCAGATTATTCCCCTTCCTGTACTGTCTGTTCCTGCCAAATGGCACTGCTGGCTATTTCCCAAACATGACATTCAATAGACCATCTTTGTGCTTTATACAAGTGTTTTCCTGTTTCCAGAATGTACTCCTTCCTCACCTATACCTCTGAACTTCCTTAAATCACTGGCATTTCCTGAACCTTCCTGATTAGTATTACGCTCTCCTACTTAAAATGATTTTATATCTATTTATCTATGTATTTGTTGTGTACCTTTAGTTAAATGTAAGCTCCTACAGGACAAAGTCTATTTAATTTTTGTCTTCTTATCTCCAAGGCTTAGCATAAAATCTTTTCTTTGTCCCCCTAATCTGGACCAGTCATTCTGGTCTAGGCCTAACTGATGCCAACCCAGTGATTCAGGCTCAGTGTTAAAATGCAAGGAGATACTAGTTGATTCTAAAATATTACAAAAGCAACTTTCTTTATAATAAATGACAAAAAGGTATAATTCTTTTTTTTGAAAAATAAAAAACTTTTAAAAAAAAGAAAAATCAGTTTTTTAGATATGTGAAGGAGGTCATGATAGCATATGAAAAAAATTACACATTTTATTGTTACTAAAAAACAAAAAGTAAAAGAGAAAATACCAATAACTAGCTGTCCATATGTCTATTTTCTTTTTTTTATTAAAGCTTTTTATTAAGGTATAGTTCTTCAAACTAAAAAGAATATTTAGTTACAATGGCTCCTATCCTTCAATTTTCTGACACATTAGGTCAGAAAGGCATTTTTTTCTAGGTAGTAGAAATCCCCTAAATGTCTAACACTGGTTCTCCATGAGTTGGCCCTTTTATGCCTCAGGAATTATGAAGTTAAATCAATGATGATCTCTTAACTGTTTCCTCAACTACTTAAAGGGAAATTACTTTAATTTCCCTTAAATTTAGAACTACCTAAAGTAGATATAATTCCTTGGACACCTGTGATTTCCTAAGTATAGAAGAATTCCCATAATAAAATGTCCTTCACTAAATGGATCAGTAAATGTTCTGTGATGTTTAGTCCTAGTTGCTTGAGACTCTGAGAAGTTAACTATTAGGGTACAGTTATGTTCAGGATCATATACCCAGTATATATCAAAAATGGTACTCAAACCCAGATTTTCCTAAGTCTGGGCTCTGACTTCTATTTTTTATACGACTAGTATCAAATTTAAATCAAAATGAATCCCTGCAAATCTACATTTTGACTTAGAAAATCACAAATTAACATTATCAAGATTTGTATTGTATTTTTATCTTGTTAAAACATTTAAATATAATTACATTTAAATATGCCCCACACTACTCAGGAGTCTGATACCTCTGTTCAACCCAATACATAGTATTACTTAATAACTATTTGTTGAATTGAAATTCAAAATTGCTAGTCACAATTCAGGAAAGAGTCACTGGACTCTTTACTGTAGTAAAGAATGCTGTCTGAGCTCTCTGCCCAATGTACTGTTGTGGCTAAAATAGTCGATGAGATGCTGGGAAAGTGGTTATCAAACTATAGTTTATTCCTGCCTGGAATACTGTTGTTGATCCTTCATTTTCAAAGAGGAGCAATAATATAACTGGGTGATGTTTTGACTTTCATGCAAATTGGTTTTAAGGGAGGCAATTGCAAAAAGTAATTAGTCTCTGTTCTAGATTCATCTGAGTCCAATAGCAAGACAAAAATCAAGACAACTGATGATTGCCCAGGATGGAAGATTTGACCTTATTTTTTCACTGTCTGTCCAAACTCTAAATGCTCCTAAGTGTGTGATTCAACTGCCTTCATGTCTCTTGGGAAAAAAATGTTCTCATCCTCTCATTTCACAAGGTGGGGAGAGGAGGAGATGAGGGAATGTTTTCACTTTTGGAGTAGACATCTCTCTAATTTACTGATGAGTTTGAGACCTACTGATTATTCTCAATCTGGCTTAACCCATCTGCTGAGATGGTTTTATTGGGGTATGGCCACTGCACATGCTTCTTGGAACACAAGTGAGAGTTGAATGACAGATAGACACCAAAAATGGATGAACACCTTTGGAAAGGGATCAGCAGGCCCTCACAGCGGAGATGTTAGTCTTCTCTGATCACCCTTTGGAATACTACAGAAAGGTTTGATCCTAAACTTAAAGCAATTCAATTAATAGAATATTTAAGTATTACTCTATGTCCAGTACAAAAGAATGTAGCCTATTATTTACAGAGGACAAACCAAGTATATAAAGAATTCTATTAGAAGCAGTTGGATGGACAATTCATGGAGCTGATTCACCTGTACTTTCTTATCTTGGCTAGACAGAGATGGAGGGGGTCCAGAATTGAATGACAGAATGAAAGCAGGCTAGATTGCTTTTACGAAATTGTACAATGCTTTCAATGATTTTTCTCAATAAGCCCATCTCTTAAATATCAATATTCTTCTGGTGATGGCAGAAAATTATGGTCTCCATAATTATAAGACATTCAATAGGTAATATAGATGTGTGTGGTGGGTATAAATAATTTAGAGCATTTTACCAAAAAGAAATTGCATATAAAAATCAACATATGTGATATATGAAAGTAATGAAATATTATTGTTATATAAGAAAAGCCTGGAAAGACTTACATGAAATGATGCTGAGTGAAGCATGCAGAACCAGGAAAATATTGTATATAGCAACAGCAAGACTTTATGATGATCAACTATGATATACTTAGCTCTTTTCAGCAAATCAATAATCATAAGCAATTCTAATAAATTTTGGATTGAAATTGCCATCCACATACAGAGAGAGAACTATGGAGGCGAAATGTGAATTGAAACATACTGTTTTCAACTTTTTTTCCTCCTTTTTCATGGTTTCCCTTTTGTTATGATTTTTCTCTTCCAACATGACATATGGAAATATGTAAAAAATGAATGCACATGTCTAACCTAAATTTTTTTTAAAAAATCAACATAAAATATTCCATCTAAAATATAAATGAATAAATGCTCCAGTGATCTTCACATAATTCCAAGAAATATGCAGGAAGATATCTAACATGTGAATGAATGTCTTATGGGAGAACATGTACAAGAGTTAGAATGAGAAGCAATGAATGAATTTCCAACTATATCATTGGAACAATACCCTGATGAAGCAAAAACCTGTTTTATCATTATGCTCAAACATAGATTCAATCCTTAGACAAAATCAGAACCCCATTAAAATTATAACTAGGCTTCTTATAGGCAATATTATATTAGAGTGGCAGAGAAATAATTCTTTTACAAATTTCAACCTTGTATATTCTTTCTATAAAATTTAAAAGAAAAGATAGATCCATAATAGCATGCTTCCTTCAATGGCATGAAAGTTGAATAAACTGATTTAAACGAGTCATCATTTCATACATCCGCTAAGGAAACAAATCTTATCAAACAAACTTTTTTTTTTTTTTTCAGATATAAACAGAAAACATTTATTCAGCCCTTTCAAGGAGAGATCCAAGCACACCAACTGACCAAACCAGCATGGTGTGTGGCCCTGGGCCAAAAACAGGGAGTAAATTAAATAGCAAAAGACTTGGGTTCATTGAATGGATGGAAAAGGAAGTAACCATAGACCAATAGTTAGCAATGCTGTCTACTTCCTATGGGTCCTGTATCTTCCTGAAGTTTATTTTTTTATTTTATTTTATTTATTTATTTTTATTTGCAAAACATATGT
>JAJPUD010002276.1:0-49905 GCA_023553655.1 Myrmecobius fasciatus
TTCCTTCCTTCCTTCCTTCTTTCCTTTCTCCTTCCCTATCCAACTCAGTAATGCAAATTATTGATATCTGGGAAAACAAAAGAAAACTAAAATCAGGAAGTGAACTAAGCAAGATACCCTCCTTTCGAATTTGTGGTTATTAGCCTGAATGCAGCTTCTTCTGTATGGCATTTCAGAAACTCTGGCTGCTTCTATTTTTATGTAACAGTGCCTCACATCATAATTACAAAGTATTTTCTTCACAATAACCTTGTTAGGTAGGTTGTACAGTACTAATTAATATCACCATTTTGCCAAGACATAAAGAGGTTAAATGATTTGCTCAAGTTCCAGTACACTGCAGGAATAGGCAGAGCTAGGATTCAAAGTCAGGCCTTCTAATTCTAAATCTGATTCTCTTTCCACTTTTATTCTGATAGATGGTTATTGGGTTGCTGCTCTCATTAAAAAAGAGCCAACTAACTGCTGATCTCCTTTTTACACTCCTATGTCAGAGCCTCCCTTTTATTTTGATAGTACACAATGGTAGTACAGTGAACAACCTGCCTCAATAAATCAGCAGTCAGGAAAGAGAAGGGGAGACAGTTCTGGGTCCTCCCAGTCACTAGGGAAATCAAAATCACAGCTGGAAAGGCACTGGAGGGAACATAGAATCTACCTTTGCTCTCGGCCTTGCAAGTTGAGCAAACTTGTGGTCTGAACAAATCCACAGCAGTGGACCAAGTTACATTCCCTTGCATTGTTTCCCATTGACATGTCTCCCCAGCACATTGTGGGTGATTCATTCCAAGAAGGAGTTTCACAACTCAACTTGGAAAAGCATCTGTAATCTGGAGAGTCTGGAGAAGGAGGGACATTCTTAAAAGGCAGTTAGTTGGCTCTTTGGATAAACATTTAATTGTCAGAGTTAGAATGTAATAATAACTTTTAATTCTCCTAAAAACTAGTGCAGCAGTATGGCAAAGCAGGGGAGAACGTTAGCCTTAGAGCATCCTTAACCTGTGGTCTGTGAACTTGTTTTTTGAAATATTTTCATAACTATTTCAGTATAATTGGTTTCTTTTAGAATCATTTGTATTTTTTTCATTCTATATAATTATGTATATGTATTTATCATTCTTTGTGTTACATAATTCTGATATGTGATCCATAAGTATCACTGGACTACCAGAAGGTTCATGGCACAAAAAAAGTTTTAAGAAACTCTTCTCTCCGATTAGTGAGACCTGGGTTCAAGTTCTTCCACAAATGCATAATGACTATATATGACCTTGCACAAGTAATTAATTATGAAGGCCCCCACAATTTGCTACAAGACTGTAAATTGCTGATCTGTATTCATAGAGAGAATTCTCTATACTCATGAAATTATAGATATAGAACCCTCTCTCTGCAGAAAAAAAAAAAAAGCCTTTGTTGGTCCATCACAAATACCTGTCAGAAATAATTGATTGTTTTTCCTGAAGCTTAGCCTAACAAACATTCTCCAACATAGGACATCAGTATAAGTGTCCTTTGAGGAGAAAATAATTTTTAAAATTAGGTTAATTATAAAAACTTCCCATTAATTAAAAGACTGAGAGAACAAGGCAATATGTTCTTTTCAAGATTCTCTTGTAAAATGTGTAAAATTATGAAAATTATACTCAATTTAATATCATTCATATAGCAGCCAAATGGATAATCCTAGAACATATATCTATGTCACTTGCCTATTAAAAATCTCTAAATCTTCTTGGATGAAATAGAGAATTCTCAGCCTGACATTAAAAGCCCTGAACAATATGACTCCTAACTACCTTTCATACTTTATCTTCCTCTTTTTCAGATAATTTCCATTCTAGATAAACTGACCTCTGATATTCTTTATATAATACATTCCATTTTTCTTTACAATTTTGCACAGCTTGTCCTTCCTATCTGGAATATCCTCATTCCCTCCCCACCTCAGCTCTTTAGAATTTCTAGCTTTTTTCAAAGCCTTACTTTTGTACCATATCCTTCAAGAGGACTTTCTTGATTTCTCTGTCTTGAAATTATTTTGCATATGCTTTTAATTTACTTATTTGTCTCTCTCTCCCACATCCTATCCCCATCTCCGTAGAATGCAAGCTTTTTGAGGACATGACATGTTTCACAGTTACCTTTCTATCCTCTGTGCTCAGAAGAAGTACTTTTCATATAGTTGGCCCTTAGAAATACCTGTTAAACTGAATTTAATTCAGTATGTAAGGCACTGTTTCATTAATGGGGAGAGAGAGTAGCGGTTGGAGTTTCTATTATTATTTTCCTGGTAAGAAGGAAATGCCAAAACTTTTGCAGGTAAACTTGTATTTTAGTTGGCAAATAAATAATGAAGCAAAGAATGACTTATATAATAGACTCAAAGAGAAAATAGACTTTAACCTGGGGCATAAATGGTTGAATTCTCAGAAAAAAGGATCCTCTCAGTTAATTCTATAGAATATATTTCATTCAGGCATTTGCTTCTAGGGAGGTTTGTTCCAAATTGTGTTTGAATCTGTATCTTAATATATTAGCTTACTCACTTACATTAAAGTTCTATTGTATTAATTTCTTTCAATGAAGGCTTGCTATTGTTAGTATAATCTTTACCAAAGCAGATCACAGCCTTTCCAAGCTTTATCCTGTGTGATTCTTGTTCATGTGTTTCTATAAATCTTTTATAGGCTATTCAAGCCTCTTGCACTGGATACCTCAAAGGCATCAAGGTACGACTTGGGCCATTCATATCTTATCTATCATCCTTCTTGACTAGTCTACTTACTTTTCCAACCATGTATACCTATGTCAGTGTATGACGTGTCACTCCCTAAATTGAAGTCATCATTGGTAACATGTTGTAGCTCATTTACAATCACTTTGCATCTTTCTTTTACTCTTGTGTTATAAATATAAATTCAATTATTTGGAGGTCATGGTATACCCTGAGTCATAGACTATTAAAGCTATAAAACTATGCATATCCTTTGATCCAGAAATACTACTACTAGATCTAAACACCAAAGAGATAAAAGAAATGGGAAAAGGACCCATGCAAAAATATTTATGGCTACTCTTTTTGAGGTGGCAAAGAATTGAAAACTGAGAGCTTGTCCATTAATTGGAGAATGACTGAACAAGTTATGGTATGTTAATATAAAGGAATACTGTTGTGCTATAACAAATCATGGAGGAGATGGTTTCTGGAGAAACTGGGAGAACTTGCATGAACTGATGCAGAATGAACAAAAGCAGAACTAGGAGAACAATTTACATAACAACAGCAGTATATATATATATATAAAAGTAATCAACTGTGAAAAACTTAGTAACTCTAATCAATATACACTGATTCATGACAATTCCAAAAAACTCATGATGAAAAATGCTGTCCATCTCCAGATGAAGAACTGATGGGACTCAGAAATGCAGATTGACCCATATGTTTTTTCTCTTTGTATAATATGACTAATGTTTAAATGTTTTGCATGAATTCGTTTATATATGTTATTTATATTACATATATTACATACATACGCATATATGATATTGTAGTTCTTCCTTACTCAATGAGTTGGGGAGGGAGAAAATTTGGAACTGAAAATAAAAATAAAATTTAATAAAAATGAAAAAGAGAATGAGCTTTGTGATCTAATTTGGTCTTCTCCTCTTCCTCAATTCTGGGCCTAGATTGTTGTCCATCTGCAGATCCTGTCTAAGATATACATAAATCAATGGACTAACTCAGCAGACTTCCTGTCTAGTTGCATGATACAGTCTGGTTTTTGACAATTTTGGTTTTCTTCTTTGGATGGAAAGAAAGTTTCTTCTGCCTCTTTGTGTTTTTTATGTAGAAGGAACCCTTTCAATTGATTCTATTAAACATATATATTACATTCTGGGGGACCAAAGGTTAACTTCCCTAAATTCTATTTGATTCCAAAGTAGATTTCTCTCTGGAAGGTCCCTATGAGAGCTGGTATCAGATGGGACTGCTCTCCCCTTTCCCAGAGCCCAATCTCACTTCCGACCCAACAGTGCCCCTTTTTCTTTTCCCCTTCTGGCTAGACAATGACTTCCCATTCATGCTTCTGCTTGAAGGAACCTAGAATCCTCTCTTTACCTTGAGTCTCGGCCCAGTGGCCCTTTCATAATGATGGCAGAATGCTCTTGTAGGGTTGACAACCCTGATGCCTGCTGAAACCTATGGATCCCTTCTCAGAATAATGTCTACTGCCTGCATCTGTAATTGAAGGAAACATGCTGGAGGCAGCATCAGTATGGCTGAATATAGTGGTAGGGACTGGCCTGAGCTCTCCCCAAAGGTCTCCAAATATCTTTAAATTAATTCTAAACAAATTCTAGACTGACAGAACCTGCTGGAAAGATGGAATGAAAAAAATTCAATCCAAGACAACTTAGAAAGGTCGATAGGAAAGGTTTGTTGTACCAAAGTGTGAGAGGAACACAGTCCAGTGCAGGCTGGTCAGTTCAGACCGGGCCCACAAACCAGGAACAGGCCTTGAGGAAACTGACCTAGTGGCAGTAGTTGTTTCCAGACTTCTCAGCCCACAAACGGTAAGGACAATGGATTGATTATAAGGGAATAGGAAGTGGGTCAGAAGGAGATTTTTAGGGGTCCATTGCTGGCACCAGAGGCAGCATTGCCTGTATTGCAGTCTTGAGTCTTCGTCCCAGTGAGAGAAGGAGCACTAACATAGCAGAGCTTGCAACTACAAAGGAGCAGAGACCTTGGTCACAGTTCTAGCATTGAAAAGAATGTTTATGGTTGCTCTTAACCAGTGCATTATACAGGAGAGTAGTAAATCCACCTCTCCTTACATCAACTCCTTACATTTAGCCTGGAAAAGCTAAAAACTTACAGGTCCCCAGAATTACCTCTGAAAACAAATGCACAAAAATCGTGAAGCTTGGGATGATGCACCTTCCGCTCTGCAAGCAAAGCTCTACTTTAGCATAGAATTAAAAGTAAAGAAATAGGATGGAAAAAGGGCAAACAACAGAAAAAAATCCTGGCCATAGAAAGTGATCATGGTGACAAGGAAGATCAAAGCACACACTCAGAAGACAACAATATCAAGCTTCCTGCATCCAAAGCATCAAAAAAATTTTTTGTCTCAGGCCATGACACAAATCCTCAAAAAGGATTTTTAAAAACAGGTAAGAGAGATAAAGGAAAAATTGAGAAAAGAAATAAATGTGATGCAAGAAAATAATGAAAAAGGGTAAAAAGGAGGTGCCAGCTTTGTAAAGGAGATACAAAAAATACTGAAGAAAACAACACCTTAAAAAAAAAAACCAGAATAGACCAAATGGTAAAAGGAGGACAAAAATCCAAATGCCTTGAAAAGAAAAATGAGCAAAATGGAAAAAGATATTCAAAAAATCATAGCAGAGAAAAATGTAAAAAGTAGAATCAATCTTATGGAAAGGGAGATACAATAGCTCACTGAAGAAAATAATTCTTTAAAATCTAGAATTGGACCAGTGGAAGCTAATGACTTTATGAGACATCAGGAAAAATCAAACAACATTTTAAAAAATGAAGAAAAGTCTAAATTTTAATTATAAATTATGAAAATAAAACTCCATATTTTTAATCCAAATTTATGAACCTCTGGGGAGTCTGTGGAGTCCATAGTTTTAAATAATAGTTTTAAAAACTATTTTAAAAAATTTTAGGCACAAATACAATATGAGAAAGGGTGGGGGAAAACATTGCTATGCTCATAACAGAACATAAAAAGAGAATTCAATATAAACCAATAAATTTTTATTTCAAGAAAACCTATATAATAATTATTATACATTATTTTTATAGCTACCCAGCTTGCCTTTGTTTGCTTGTTGGTTTTCTTTTATTCTCTGCTGTGCACTTTTTACTCCTCTCCCCAAAAGAAAGCTGTAATTAAGCATGGGCATATATCTATATCTGTAGAAATAGATTATATAGATATATAAATACATGTATGTGGATATATACATAGGTATGTATAAATAGACACAAGATTGCACTATATTTATTTCCTCCTGTCATCTATTTCTTTGAAGATGGACAGCACCTTTCTTCTTTATTTGTTTTTCTAAATCAGCTCTAAATCAGATCCTTCATAGGATCTTTGAGATTATTTTGGGTATTTATGTTGCTTAAAGTTGTTCTTAAAACAATATTGCTGTTACTGTATAGGATGTTTTCTTGGTTCTGCTCATTTCACCCTTCATTATTTTGTGGAGATCTCTTTATGCTTTTCTAAAAATCATTAAGATTATTATTTTGCATAGCAGGATAATATTCTATCATGAAAATATTTTGCAATTTGCTTAGCCGTTCTCCAATTTATGGACACTTCTTCAGATTCCCATTCTTTTTCACCTCAAAAAGCTATCAATATTTTTATTGCTTAGAACTAATTCCTTCCTTAATCTGCCCTCCCTCTTCTCCTTCTCCTCTTTCTCTGTTGAGTGAAATATATTTTTATATCCAACTGTGTGTGTAAGTATGCTTGTGTACAGGTAAGTGTGTGTGTATGTATACATGTATGTGTGTGTTTTTATTCTTTTTTAGACAGGTACAGATGAGAATGAAGTTCAAGTGCCAGTTTCTGACCTCTACTTCTCCTTGTAAAACATCTTTATGTAAGATAATTTTCCCCAACTTCCTTTCACTCCCTCTACCCTAAAGGGTATTCCCCCCCTTTTTTTCTCTATTCTTTTCTTAAGATCATCAAGGCATAAAAGAACTACTTCCAGTGCCATCTAATTGGATTCCTTCTATAAATCTTGGTGATAGGGATCTGAAGGAACATATTTATCATTTCCCAGTTTTTGAATGTAGTTTATCCCTGTTTAGTCCTTTATCATTGTTAGTTAGTGCTTATTTTTTTACACTTCTCCTCATTCCAGTGTTTGTATTTTGAAGTTTCTCTATAGCTCTGAGCTTTTCACCAGGAATGCTTGGAAGTCCTCTATTTCATTAAAAATCAATTTTCCCTTGTAACCTCATTCTCAGTTTTTCTGCATAAGTTATTTTTGGCTGGAAGTGCCTATCCTTTGCCTTCTGGAATATCATATTCCAAGTTCTCTGCTTCTTTAGAATGGTGGTTGCTAAATAATATAAGTATTTTCATTTTGGCTTTTATTTTAGGAGATGTTGAATAGATTCCTTTTCCACTTCTCTTCTGGTTCTAAGAGATCTGGACATTTTTCTTTTAAGATTTCTTGAAATTTCAGGTACCCTTTTTAGTCATGGTATCCAGATAATCTAATAATTCTTAAAATTCTCTTCCCTGATCTGTTTTCCAGTCAGACATCTTTGCTATGAAATACCTTAAATTCTGTCTTTCTCTCTTTGTCTCCCTTCCACCCCTTACACTTTTTGACTTTTTAATATTTTTTATTTCTTCTTGGATTTATTGGCTTTTATTTGGTTAGTTCATATTTTCAGGGGAGTTGTTGCTTGGGGAAATTTTTTGTTCCTCTTGTGCAAATCTGTTAATTCCTTTTCTAATGCTTTCTTCCATAGCTCTCATTTATTTTTCAATTTTTCCCTTAAGTACTCTTATTCTCTTCTAGGAATTCTAATTGAGTTTGTGCCTAAACTATATCTTTCTCTGTTGCAATTTTTGTAGATATTTTGGAGTCATTCTCTTTTGTGTTTGTTTTGTGTATTTTTTTCCCACCAGAATAGCTGATTATAGTAGAGTTATTTTTCTCTTCCTTTCTTCCCACCTATTTCCTGACTTTTTTTTTTTTTAGGCTGTACTCTGCATCACATCTGAAGAGAAGGTCTGGGCTAGTCTTGTTACTTTGTTAGAGTACTGAATATTTAGTTATTCCAGGATCTCAGGGACAGGTACCTTTCTCAATCTGCTTTGGTTCTTTGACTAGAGCCTGAGGAGTGGGTGACAAAGCTACTTATTGGCATTTGTTCTCATCTCATATTCGCAGAGTGGGATTAGTGATCCCCAGTCTGAGACTGTCTCTTGCCCTGGTATACAAGAGTGCTCCTTGAATTGCTTATTCCTGGCCTGACCCATCTATTTCTTTATGCCAAGCTAGGCTGGACAAAGGATTCATTGTGACTTTCTCTGAATGTTCTCAGGATTTGATCTGATGCATTTTCTAGAATTGTTAGGAGGAGTTTGTGGAGAGGAGATTTCTATCAACTCTACCATCTTGGCCCTTCTTCATTCCTTTCTAATATAGCTTGTCCCCTTCTAATATAGTTCCTCCCTTGCTCTGGGTTTCATTACTTCTTATACAAATTATTGTAATGGCTTTTGGTTGGTCTTCCAAGTCTCTTCAATCCATTCTCTGCAAAGCTGTCAAAATTATTTTCCTAAAGTGATCTTATCATTTCACCCTACTACTCAATAAACTCCACTTTCTCCCTATTACTTTCAGCAGTTAATAGAAATGCTGGCTTGCCAGAAGAAATGCAGCTTGAAGGAAATAGTGCAAAAAGTCAAAGGTGGAATATTAATTAAATAAGTCCTGCAAAATGCTTCCTGTTTTGATGTTTTAAGTATTAATCTCTCAGCAGAGAATAGTTATAAATTATTGCTCCAAGTTTAAGTCATTGTCAATGCATACTTGTCAGTTTTGTGCTTTTAACATTTCTTTTGTGTCTTAGAAATAAAGTTTCCCTATAAGTGATTTTCATTTTACGAGTCCCTTTCTATTACTCTATTTTGGGACACCATGAACCAAAATTAAATTTTCACTGATTGTACTTAAGGTTCCAGGGTCAAACAATAAAAACTAGGGAAGTCAAGATAAAAAAAAAAAAAAAAAAAAAAAAAGACACACTTGATCCACTCTTTAGGAGTTAGGAGGAGATTAGAGCTTGGGTTCCTGAGAGGGAATAGATGAAATGCCCTAGTTCTCCTGAGTCCACAAGACTTACTGTGTTGTTACAGCTGTTTCTTGAAGGAGTTTTGCATCACATTTTTTTTTGTTGCTTTCAATTATTTTTCACTCATATCTAACTGTGTCCTTATTTGAGGTTTTCTTGGCAGAGATACTAGACTGATTTGCCATTTTCTTCTCCAGCTCATTTTACAGATGAGGAAACTGAGACAAACAGGGTTAAGTGACTTGCACAGACTGGGCCTGTGAGTTCATCTACATAAAGAAATTACGAAAACTTGCTCCATCTATGCATATTTGCAACTCATTTGTAACTTGGAGTCTTGGAGAGTTTGTTGGGACACTGAAAGCCTAAGTTACTTGCTATATTTATACATCAACATGTGATAAAGGCAGGATTTGAATTCAGGTCTTTCTAACTCCTAGGATAGTTATCCATTATGTCATTTTATGAGGTATTATTTAATTAAAAATCAGAAGGAAAAAATCTCTCTGGGTTTCCTTTATGAAGTAATGAAATGAACCCTTCCTTTGGTGACCTATGTTGATTTTTTTGTCAGAGAATATTAGCATGCTTGTCAGAAAGTAGAACGTGTAGATGATTCTAATTTGATTAGTGCTCTCATCTGTTAATTTATATTGTCATTAATCCATAGGATATCACTACATAATTCATGAAAAATGAAATAACTGAGCCAGAGGCTGCCTTTCTCCCCTAATTAGAGCTTGATCTAGTATTCTTTTTGAAGTTACTTTACATATGTAAGGAGTATGGAATCTGGCCCATGAATATCATCTATGGAAAATGTTTTGTGACAGTTTGATGGCAGGATAACTTTGGTTTTGCTTTTTCTTGGGAGAGGGAAGCTTGTTAGCTTTGGAACAAATTCTCTCTACCCTGACAGGAGAAAAGCCCAAATGCAAAGCAGTCATTCAGAAATCAGGACTGCAAATAAGCTCAAGATTTTCTTGGTGCCTGTCACAGGGATAAGGTGTCATGTTAACACCCCAGTCACCATGTCAGCTATAGAGAAGATCTGTAGAAAGACCTTGGGTTACCTTCTTTATTTTTGGTGCTGCCTCATTCTTTGAAATAGCACATCACACTTTTAGGCAAAATAAATCAAGCTCTGATGTATAGCATTTGCTGAAAATTTAGCAATTGGCTCAAACCGGTAGGAGCTGGCTATAGTTTTCTTTAAGTGAATATAAACATAATTGTCTCTATTACTAATGCTACAGGCATTGCATGAGTTATACTTCTTGTAGAGAAAGGAACTACAGTCAGAGTCTTATTGAGTGAGAATGAATCAGAACATTGTAAAGGTCCCTAATGGCTCAAGGCTGAAATGAGCAAATCAAAAAGGCTATTGGAATAAAAAGGTTATGGCTCAAAGAAAGCCTGATTTTAGTCTTCTGATCCTTTTGCCTGAAAGGCATGTCTTCCTCTTTACTAATCCTTTTACATTTAGGTAAAAGTAGGGGCCTTAGAATGCTCCCTCAGACAGGAAAAAGAATAAATGAAAGAAGCAGCTTTAAGTGCTTACTCAGTGCTTGGTCTATAGTGTAAAAAGCTAAGGTATACTCTTTATACCATATATATATATGTATATATATATATACATATATATATACATATATATATATGGTATACTCTTTATACAAGAGCAAAACTAAACATACATCAAGGGCAGCTAGGTTGGGGCAGTGGGTAGAGTGGTAGGGATTTTTAGGTTATATTTGCTGGTGATTTGACAGTGACCAGGATCAGGATCTGGAGGGCAAGAGGGCAAAAATCAAGACTTGGTGATTTTTAAGATACAGTAATAGGGTAGACGGTAAGGTTTGATATTTTACCATCTCACTGGAAAGCTTGTACATGGAGACTCTGCTCTATGTAAGGGGAAGAATCAAGGGAAGATCTGCTCTTGGTTCCATGCTAAATGCATGGCCAAAAAGCAAATGCTGAAATATGAAATAGTTTATTCACAATGTTGTAACTAGAGCAGGAGGTAGCCAGGACCTTATCTTAAGGTGTCAATATCTGGGGATGCAGGAGTGTTTCTTCCTCACAGAAATTCTCCAGTGCGCCATCTCAATGGCGCATTGTTCTCTATCTTCTTCTCCCTCCCTCCTTGATACTGTTTAGTTTTTTATCATTGTACCCTTAGCCCAGTGCCTGGTACATAATAGGTGCTTAATAAATGCTCAATGAATTGAATTAAAATCAAATCAATGAAGTGACTAGTTGGGGTGGGGGAAAGCTGTAAGTCCCTGAAGCTCATCCCCTGAGTCATGCAATTTATTTTGAGAAAAAGGGAGGGAGAAAGGTTCTAGCATCAGCAACATTTGGAGGCCAATCTATATTCTGCTTGCATAGGTGATTTTTGCCTTCTGACAGAAGAGGTACTTTTCTTCCTGTCTCTGAAATGTTTGAGTATAAGAAGAAAGCAGTCCTGTGGTGAGAGAAAGAGCAGGATCAAAGCTATCCTGTAATAAATATAATCAGTCTCACAGCCAGTGGTTTTTCAGTGATGTGGAGAGGAAGATTATCAAGTTAATACAAATAAATGAATCTTTCATATGATTCTTTTTCAAAGAAGGTGTTGTGGGGAAGGGGCTGCATCTCTGATTTTGTTGATGTAGGAAGCTTCTGATGAAGAACTTTCTCTGCCTATGTAGATTATCAGTAAACTATATTTTTAGAGGGCTAGTTAGGTGACTCGGTGAATAAGCTCTGGCTCTGTAGTCAAGAGATCCTGAGTTCTGGTTTCAGACACTTACTAGCTGTGTGACCCTGGGTAGGTCACTAAACCCTATTTGCCTCAGTTTCCCCATCTGTAAAATGAACTGAAGAAGGAAATGGCAAACCATTAGCTGAATGACCCTAGAGAAATTATTTTGCCCTGTTTGCCTCCTTTTCCCCATCTATAAAATGAACTGGAGAAGGAAATAGCAAACCACAGAAATATCTGCCAAGAAAACCCCAAATAGGTCATGAAAAGTCAGAAACAATTGAATGACTGAAGATGAGGGTGACTTCAAAAAGACATCTTTTGGTTGTACATCTACTCTAAATTTAAATCTTTCATTGATATGCCCTCATGAGAGACACTGCTATAAAGGGAGAGGCAATGGGCCCTATCTATCTTAGGCCAACATATTATCTCTGTTTTTGTTCTACCTTAGTGATTTATTCTTTCATTTAAGTGAAGGAGATTTATCTGGAGGTTCCATCCTGGTATCTGGTGAGTTTCAAAAGATCAAGAGAACTTATCTATAAGAATCTGAGAGTTGAGTCCATGCTGAATTTTGTGGCCAGTCCAGCATAAATTCTCCACATAGAAATAATAATCCTTCAAGATCTAGCCTCATAGCAACTAAGAAAATAACTCATGTCCAGGACACTTCTTTAGGATACGAACTTCATGGGACCAATTCTGTGTACAAATTGTACTAAATTAAAGCCTATCTTCTTAAAAATGGCATAGGAAAGAGTGATGCCTACTGTATAGAGCAGAAATAGGGAGATGGGGACTTGTATTTCTTGCTATAGTTTTGACACAAATATTCCTTTGTTTAAACTAATTGATGTTATCTTGTAATATAGTCCTGAAGAGCTAGTCCCTGAGGTTTGCCAGTAAGGAGAACATAATTGGTGGAGCATTAAACTAATGGCATTAGAGAGAGAGAGAGAGACCCATTTCCCTAGAAACCTAAGGGAAAGATGTAACTGACCTTGGTCTGGGAGAGTAAGCCTAGGGCATACTTATTAAAATAGTTTGCTATTTTTTAAATCCTTTAATCAGTTATTTAACGGGGAATAACTATTTGTATGATTTCTGTTTATATTTTGGATATAAGATGATATTTATTTATTTTTATTGAAGTTTTTTATTTTCAAAACATATACAAGGATAATTTTTCACCATTGCCCCTTACAAAATCTATCTTTTATGATGACATCTATTCCTTTTTGGTTATGAATTCTTCCCCTAGCCTATGAAAGGTGCCTTATTTGGTTCACTTAGCATCTATCTATCTAATAATAATGTGACCCTCAGTATTTAAATTGCATATCCATTTTGAGTTTAGTGTAGTATTTAGTATATGTGGTTCTATCCATAATTTTTGTTACACTGCTTTCCAGTTTTCTCAGCAATTATTTTAAAATAAGGAGTTATAACAAGATTATATGATGATCAGTTCTGATGGATGTGGCTCTTTTCAACAAAGAGATAATTGAGGCCAGTTCCAACGATCTTGTGATGAAGAGAGCCATCTAAATCCAGAGAGAAGACTGTGGGTACTGAATGTGGATGACAACATAGCATTTTCACTCTTTTTATTGTTGTTTGCTTGCATTTTAATTTCTTTCTTTTTTTTCCTTTTTGATCTATTTTTCTTGTGCAACATGATAATTGTAGAAATATGTATAGAAGAATTGAACATGTTTAACATATATTGGATTACTTGCCATTTTAGGGGAGGGGGAGAAGGGTGGGAAAATTTGGAATACAAGGTTTTGCAAGGGTCAGTGTTAGAAAATTATCCTTGCATATGTTTTGAAAATAAAAAGCTTTAATAAAAAAATAAGGAGTTATTCCCAAGCAATTTATCTTCTTGGGTTTTTTGAACACTGGGATATTAAGTTGAATTATTTCTGATTCTTTTATTTACTGTATCCCACTGTTCTACTTTTTTTTTATAAGTCAGCACCTAATAATTGTGATTATCACTACTTTATGCTATAATTTGAAGCCTGGATAGTCTGTTCTTTGGAGGTATACTTATTGTTGACTTACTTAAAAAACTAATTAAAAAACTCTACTTCTAGCCCTGATTTTTCCTGAGCTCTAGATTTATATTTTAAATTAGCTGCTAGACATCTTAGTCTGGATGTGTTTCTAATACTTCAATCTTTACGTGTCTCAAAATCATAATTTTTTCTCATTATTTTGCACAAAAACTTTTCTTCCTCATGACATTTTATAATAATACCAACATACTACCAACTGTATATCAAAATCTCAAAATCATTTTTGATTTTTCTTTATCTTACTTTTTTTATGGGTAGCCAAAAATCTTATCACTAGTCAACAACTTAAGACTGAAAGTAAATTTTTGAATAAATTTCTTTTATACTCAGATGCCATTGATTGTTCTAAAAAGGGACAATAAGAAGAGGAAGTAAAGGGAAGTAAAAGCTAGTAAAAGTAAAAGGAAGTAAAGAAAGTAAGTGCAGGAAGGTCTTTTGTCTAGAGAGGAGAAGGGCAGAGGAGAAAATTACAGTCTCATCATCCTGGTTCACTCATTTGCCAGTTATCATTTTCTTGCCCTCCCAGTTAACATTTGGTCATCTCTTGGTGCTACATTCAAACAACCTTACTAGTGTCACTGGCCCCAGTTAAAGTCATTTTACTTCTTTACTTGTAAGGGTTGTGTAGGCCCCCTAGAGAGCAGAATGTGGAACAGGGAACAGGGATGGAGTTTGGGAGCTGAGAGGTAAAGGTGCTACCTGGAGGTAGGCCATAGGCCTACAAGGCCTCCCTCCTCAGTGCTCAGGAAGCCTTGCATGCCTCCCTCCTTCTCCCAGGACCAATCCCTAGATGACCCGGCCACCTAGGCTCCTAAGGGACCTACCTCCCTACCCAGAACTGCCAGGGAATACAAGCAAAGCAAAGCGGAAAATAAAGCGGAACTTGCTTCACCCTTAACCTCCTGGTCGGCCTGTCTCTGTGGGGTCCAGGTCAGGCCGGAAGATGGGTAAGTGGGCCTAGTCATGGCCGCCAATGGGTAGGCATAAAAGGTCAGGCAGTGGACCTGAACAAGTGGCGCCCAAACAGGGACCACGTGACTAAGGCCTTGCCATGTAGCAGGTCTATAGGGCAAGAAAGGAGACAGAACTCTGTTCTAGTGAGCAGAAGGCTGGATATGGGACAAACGATAGAGAACGTCTCAGACTGGGAGGTTTTGGGGGAAGAGGTATACAAGGCAGTTAGGAAAGTGGGAGTAGAGATATATTTAAAAACCTCATGGGCACTTGTAGACACCATCCAGCTATGCTGCCCATGGGGACAGTACAATGGCCTTGATTTAAACCGATGGGGTACAGTGGGACATCAGATGGTCTCTTATAAAAAGGAAAACCCTGGAAAAATTCCCGAATGGCATCACCTAATTTATCAAGTGTACAAAGCACTCTGGAGGGCAAGAAGCTAAACCCCCTCAAAGTGCATACCAAGGTACAGACAAGCAAGGGTAGAAGAAAGGATGGAGAGGGAGTCGACTTTGCCCCCGTGCTAAAAAGAAAAAGTGCCAGCGTGGCTAGTGCCAACATGGCCGACACAAACATAGATGAGGAGGCAGGAAGTGACAAAGAGGAACAGAGGAGCAGGAAAGGAAAAGCGGTGGGCTGGCCACCCCCACCCCCTTTTGTGGCCTCTTGATCATCTTCCCCACAGGCCCTGCCTTCCGGCAGAAAGCCACTGCTGTGGCTGACTCAGGCAGTACAGGAAGGGGGCGAGGACACGGATGGATGGCTTAATGCATATCCAGTCTTTGAAGATAACCGGGGGGGAAGGACGTGGGCCCCAATAGAATGGAAAAAGCTTAAGGAAATGAAGGCCACAGCCCACACTGATGGCACAGAGCTCCTATCCTTATCAGAGAGCTTAGTTTTGACCTCTAATAATTGGAAAACTATAGCAAAAATATGTCTGAAGCCCGGAGAGGCCCTACAATGGATGGCTTTGTATGCAGAGGTTGCTAAGAAATTTGTCAGAGACATGCTGAGCCTATAGATGATGTCCAGAAGGTAGTAGAGGCAGGAGGGTATGAAGAGAATGAAAATCAAATGCGATTTGTCTGCTGCCGTATCCCAATGTGCACAAAGAGCACGGGCAAAGGTTCAAGCATCTGGAAAGACAGGACCCACTCTGACAAAAGTCAGACAGGGCCCAGACGAGCCATTTCCTGGTTTTGTTGCACATTTACAAACAGCAGTAGATAGGGAAGTGGGGAAAGGGGAAGTGGCTATGCTATTAATAAACCAGAGAAAAGGCTAACGACAATTGTCAGAAAGCAATGGTGGGACTTGATAAGGCTTCAGCCTTAGAAGAAATGATGCAGAAATGGGAGCAGGTAGGGTCAAGCGTCTTTCAGACGGACGCCCTAGGGGCGGCCCTTACAAAAGATATACAGATGCAATGAAAAATAGAGCGATACAGTCTGAGCCCAATGCAATCAGGGAAGGAAACAGCAAGGGGCTAGACCTAAGGTCCTTTGCTTCCTCTGTAATAAGCCTGGCCATTATGTGAAGGAATGCAGAAAATAGGCCCAAGGGAATGGGGAAGGGCTTCCTCGAGTGCCCCGCAACAAGCCTATCAGGCAGAGACCACCAAGCCCCAAAGCCAGGGGCTGCAACAGGAGTACCTCCATCTGCTGCCCTGTGGCCCAGGATTTCCCTTCGATCTGCAGGGAAATACCAAGCAGATGGGGGCCATACCTCTGTAGTACTGGTGCGTGTTCCTGACCCAAAGATTCTCCCTGCCCTCGTAGTTGGCATTGCTGCATATGCCCCTGTTATAATCCACACCATGATTATGACCCTTGAATATCCCCACAGCAGAGTCACTAAGCCCCAGGACAGCCCTGCCTTCATTGATAGAGGGGAAATTCTAGCTCAGGCCCTTCCCCTGTCCGACAAAGACGAGACAGATGTTAATTGGACGCAACACATTGAGCATAGCAAACCGTGGGCCACAACAGGCCTGATGGACACAGGAGCGGATCAATCAGTCATAGCTCAGCATCTTTGGCCTCTGTGTGAGACAGGGACTACGGCAAATGGGGTGGGAGGCATGCAACATGCATGGGTAGTTGCAGAACCATTACCCTGGGCCTTCGCTGATAGACAAGGTGCGTTCCAGCCACTGGTTGTCATGGGACTTAGCTACACCTGCAGGGGAGAGATGTTCTAAAGGCCTGTGGAGCCTCAATATACATCCCATCACCGCAGGATTTATGATTGAGGCCATTGGACATTTGGGCCATATGCCTCCTCTTAAACCGATACCTTTAGTATGGAAGGCGAACACTCCAGTGTGGGTGCCCCAATGGCCCTTTCCTGCAGACAAGGCCCAAGCCCTAAGGGATATAGTGTAGTTATATCCTAAGGGATATAATATATCCTAAGGGATATAACAGCAGTTAGTGGCGGGACATGTTGAGCCCACCTTTAGTCCTTGGAACAGCCCAGTGTTTGTTATAAAGAAAAATCAGGAAAGTTCAGAATGTTAGTGGATCTGAGGCGGTCGGTGCCATAGGACCCTTGCTCAGCATGGCCTGAATATAGCTCCTGATAAGATCCAACATTATTATCAGCCTTAAGCTATCTGGCTACATTGTCACTAACCAAATACCTAACCTTCAAATGGAGGACAACATTAAACTCTTTTCAAAAGATTATTGACCAGATACAGTGGCTTCGAGCCAGAACCTCCATTCCAGCCTCTCTTCTGTAGTCCTTATATGATATCTTAAAAGGGGACAGTAACCTAAACTCCCCACGTAAGTGGGCCCCAGCTGCCCAAACAGCCTCAAAGGAAATAATCTCCTTGTCATCAGCATCTAAGACCTCTCGACTAGACCTTCAGCAACCCATCCAAGTGTCCCTGGCCAGCTCTGATAGCCCCTTGGCAATCTTACGTCAAGATATCTGTTTTAGAGTATATAAACCCAACGAAGGCACATAAAATTCTGCCTCCCTTTTAAGAAATCCTTGCTGACCTTGCCCTAAAAAGAGCTACACATCTGACTGGCAAAAGGCCTTCCTTCTATCTTCTCTTTGCTCCTGATGAAAGAGAAGCTATAGCCCAGGAGCACTGGCAGTGGGCCCAAGAGTCCCAGTGGGCAGCCATCACTCTCCTCCTCATGTCTGATCCTGTCCTTATGCCAAGCTTTCCGAGTGACATGACCCCAGAGAATAGTCAGTGACAATCCAGTTAATGTCCCCAATGTTTTCACCGACGTCACTGTTGATACAAAGCATCAATATATCATGAAGTTTCCAAAGAAATCCTGGTGCTAACCACCCAAAAGAATGAAGTTTTTGCCCTCACACATGCTTGTAAATGCTATAGCACTCCGATTTCTGACAGTCTATATGCTGTTAAGATGCTTAAAGGGACTGAGGATGCTGTACTCCACCCAAGTCATTCTCCCATAGCTTCACTCCTCCTCCCTCCCCACCCTCCACTCCCATACTTGCCCTTTATATATGTACTTCATGTATATTCTCATCAATCCACGTCAAGGGTATTTTTACAGGAAATGACGCTGCCAACCGCGTGCTTTCACACTCCTTACTCATGGTCACTACTCCTCCTGAACTGGCCCATAAGACCTTTCATCTCCCTGCAGCTGACTTGTGATGCCTTTACGGCCTCACCTGGGAACAAGCTTGTCTTTAGTGAAACAGTGCACCTGCTGTGTTCCCTTTCTTCCCTCTCCAAGTTAACCCATCGTGGGCTTGCTCCAAACGAGTCGTGGCAGACGGATGTCACCCACGTTGGCCAAGTTCTGTCCATGTGTCTATTGATTCCTTTTCCAAATTCATGTGGGCCACGACTCCCCTAAAGAAACCACTGAGGCTGTAATCAAGCATTTATATCACTGCTTCTCCTCCATGGGGTTCCCACAGCCCAAAAGACCGATAATGGCCCCGTGTATACCTCTGAACCCTTAGCCACCTTCTTTGCCACCTTCAGGATTACCCATTCCTTACCCTCCCACTGGCCAGGCCCTCGTGGAAAGGGCCAATGGTACTCTGAAGGTCCTCCTTATTAAACAAAAAGGGGGAGGTAGAGGAACTCCCCGGTGCCCTACTCAGGTGGCCATGGCAGTGTCATGTGGAGGGACAAAGATGGGAAATGGCATGGTCCTACCCTAGTTCTCTTGAAGGGGCTGGGATATCTGTATATTACAGGTATAGATGGACAACAAAGATGGCTTCTTACCTGATGGACCCGAACCTTCCACAAAAGAGAAGGAAAAAAAGGTGAGGAGACAGCACCTCGAGAACAGGCAGTGGGGAAAGAAAAGGGTCTGCAGAAAGAAAAAGGCTGCTAACTTTGCGACCTTGACCTGCTTCCTCTCTATGCTGTGTCAAGTGGCCCCTGATCAGTAATGTCCAACTAAAACAGGCTGAACACAAGGTCCAGGATATGGGTTCTAGTGAATGGGGGCCAACGACCACTCCTGACCTGGGATGAACCCTCCCCGGACTTACTCTTCCACGATAACGTTACCTCCCTGACTGAAGGAGACTCTGCCCACCTCCTGCCCACCTGGGAACTGAAAACAGACTTTAATGAACTTTACTTTTGTCACCAGAGGCATCCCTGTATGTATGCAGATCAGGGACGACTTTAGCAGATAAAAGACTCTGTCTGCGATGGTGCGAGCTCCTGGGCATGGCATACCACGAACACCAACTGGCCCAGCACGATGCTCGGGCACCTACACTACCCTGACTTTGGGAAGGTGGGCAGCACGCAGCAATTATTCAGAGCCCCTCCCTATCGACCCTGCGCTTATGGACCCACAACCCCTCTATGGCCCCTTTTCTGATTGTCATGGACCCATCCCACACACAGCTTGGGTGGTGCTGGGTTACCTCAACGACACCGGGCATAATGACCCACGGGGAATACAAATATGCTCCTGGCTAACAGCCCTCTCTCTCAGAGACCACTAGAGATTCCTAAGCCAGTGATGCAATATCAAGTGCTCCACTTGAGAATATGGAAGGCCTCAGCAGCCTTCTTACCGGGGACTCACATGAATATAGCTGTAAGGGATTGGGTCCATGCAAGGACCCGGCATTTCAAGCATTCTGAGCCCTCTTTGGTCATAATGGGGCAAACAATTCCTCTCAACACCACTTAGATGTAGGATGTGATATTATGATCTATTACTTTGAAACCCAAATAGCATCCCCCTCATCCTCTCCCCCCATCAGGGTATGGATTTCTAATTTGCAATAACTCCAACTACAATGTCACTCTAAAAAACCCGGATTAGGCGAGCCCATATTTCTCATAGATGTATGTGATTGCAATTTCACCGACATCATAGGGCCCCAACCATACCCTCCAATTCTCCTCTGTTCTTTGTGGCCATACAGAGGTTTACCCTCCTGAAGGCAGACCCTTGGTTTGCCACATCTGAGGATGTGGCCTGGTATGAGATCAACCAAGCATTGCCCTTGAGACAGAAGAGGGACATAGGAGGGGTGGCCCGGGGCTGGCTTTAGCTATGTCTATCTTTGAGGAATCCCAAATTCAAGAGCTCTATGCACAAAGCATTTGCTAGCGTCCCAAATCCAGGACCTGGCCCTAAAAGTGGCTCAGGCCTTCCCAATTCAAGCCAAACTAGATGATATGATTGAAGGGCAGATCTGATGTTGGCAGGGCTCACTCAACAGTTAGGGAATGAGATACTCTGGGCAGAACTAAGAAACGCTCTGCCCTGTGATGGAAGGTATCTCCAAATGCCTTTCAATGATACCCTAGCTGAGACCCAGAGCACAAACTTTACCACTGAACTACAGGCCTTACACAACTTACTTAGTTTGCATGCAATTTTACTACTTCTCCTACCTGTGTTAATTAGCTGTTTCTTCAGCATGCTCTGCTAATCTATCCATCAAGTCAAAAGTGAATAGCTCAGCCTCACTGGATATTCCCAGGAACCACCCTAAATCGGCATATTAAACAAAAAGGGGGAGATGTAAGGATTGTGTAGGTCCCTGGAGAGCAGAATGCAGAACAGGGCACAGGGATGGAGCTTGGGAGCTGAGAGGTAGAGGCGCAGACCAATCCCTAGATGACCTGACCACCTAGGCTCCTAAGGGACCTCCTTACCTGGAACTGCCAGGGGGATATAAGCAAAGCAAAGCAGAAAATAAAGCGGAACTTGTTTCACCCTCAACCTCCTGGTCGGCCTGTCTCTCTGGGATCTAGTTTGGGCCCAAAGATGGTTAAGTGGTCCTAGCTGTGGCCGTCAGGCAGTGGACCAGAACATTCACTGTTCCTTCTTCAGCAGCCATTTGAAGCAGTATCACTATATCTCTACTTGGATAAGTTTATAATCACTTTCCTTTGTCCTCTTCTTCCTTCTTCCTAGGATCTTGTTCAATCTCAAAGTCCACAGGAAGAGGGGTAATACTGGGTGAATCTCCTAACCAGCAAAGATGTTCCCTTCTCTGTAAAGTTTTCCTGCTAAGTAGGAGGTTTGTATTAAGATTGGGTTCCCCTACTCCCACATATCTAAGACTATTTTTTCTTTTTTTGTTATTATGAACTTGACAAATAGGGACATTTCCCTAAACAAAGAAAAGAACTCAAGGATTGTAAATTTAACTCTCCATTTAATACAACTTGAGGTGTTTTTTTTTTATTTCAACTTTGACATGATAGTTGCAACACTAATATACTTGTTTGTAAATGCATCTGAGCTTCTATCTACTCTCTTCTGTGTTTTTAGAAAAAATATTTACTGATGCTTTTTTCTTTTTTTTTCATTTTTAATATTACTAACCTTGACTCCTTCCTCTAATTCTCCCCATTCTGTCCAAAAATACAGTTCCTCCCTTATAACAAATAAGTATCATTGCACAAAACAAGTTCACACATTGATCATATGTGAAAAATGTCTATCTCGTTTGTACCTCTTGTCTTCTGCCAAAAGCATAATGCATCATTTGTCTTCTTTAGTCATGATTTTTACTGCATTGATATTAATTATTAAGTCTTCCATAGTTATAACCCTTTAAAATGCTTTAGTCATTGTATTATTAATCCCACTCCCGGACCAAGCTAAATTAAGGAAGGACAGTCTGATGGTACGTATTTCCTTTGGAATGTGATTGTGAATAGTGCAAAGAATGTTTGATGCAATGCTGCATGACTGTGTAATAGGCAGATTTGGTCAGAAAGCTTTGAAGAGTAGAGGCATTTTTGATTTTGCTTTAGAAAGGACATGCAGCTTTTCACACTAACATAGGGACTGATTGAAGACATGTGAGGAGATAGAAACAGACTTTAGAAGACGGATGTATGCAAAATCATCTCCTTAATTATGTCCCTTTATTTTCAGGTTGCTTCACTAAGAAACTTGAGGAAATTTCCCTTCAGTGAGATTGGGATCAATCTTTTCATTATGCTGTGACTTTATCTTACTTATATCTAAAAAAGTTTATTCATTCTTGTGTATTTTCTAGTACAATTTAATTTGCATTTTGATTTCTGTTTGCTATTTTCTTGAACAAATGAGTTTATTTGCTATTTACTTTTGGAGATGTCTTTTGTGAAACTAATAGGAGCAATCACCTAACCCCTCTCCCATATTCCCATGCTATGTAGGCTAGTTTTTCTTTAAAAGGTATTAAGATATCTCTCCAAACTTGTCTGGCTTAGGGGAGTAAGGGCTGAAACAACTGACATTACTTCCCATTACCTGAGTAAAAAGCAGCCATGAAAAGCTGAAGATCTTTCAGATGATTGACTGGTGAATCTCAATTAGAGCTTTGGTAAGCTAAACCAACTGATGTGGTCCTCAGTGACTATTATTTTTTAATATCCTTCTCCAGCTCTGGCTAAGTAAATTTCCTTTTTGTAACTATTGAACTAAGAATGTCCCATTTTGTTCCAATATAGAACCTAAACTACCAGGAGACTGGTCTGAGTCAGGCCCAGCCCAGAACAATTGGTGTAACCTTGTAGGATTGTAACATGATGAGCTACAGTTATCCTTTCTACATTGCAGGGTTTAAAGACCATTCTTGGTGTCTTTAAAAATGCCATGAAGATAATTGTGCTGAAAATATCTTGGAAGATAATCACATTAGTCTGTTTTAGATATTCCAGTTTTCTTAGGCCTTCCAGCCTAGAAATTTAAGCCTCTTCCAAGACTTTGAGAGGATTCTGTGAAAAGTTTATCTTCAAAACAACCTGGGAGAATTGAATTTTTGAGGATGGAAAAAGAAATTTTTCTTCATTAGAAAAAGACAAATTCATAAGAGCTAGTTGTGCTTAGTCCTAGCTGAGAGAGAAGCTTCAATCAAGTTTAATTTAAATTCAAATTCAATCAACTTTCAGGTCTGAAAAAAGCCCCTCTCCAGCTTTAAGGGAGTCATCTTTGCATAAATTATTTAGTTTTGAATGACTTTTTGGAAATGATGATCCAGCTAAATCAGGAATCCTCAGCCCTGTAATTGTATAAAGACATAGCCAGGCTTTGGGGGGGGGGTTGTCATAAGATACCCCAGCAGTGAGAAAATGCGAAGGCAGATCCTTAAAATTTCAGGATTGCCTAACAACTGTGCTGAATAAACTGAATTTTGTTTGTCTTCAAATTTGGAATTTGAGAAACCAACCACAATTTTGCCACAAGGATTTCGTTGTGACTCTTTGGTGCAAGCCATTGAGGGGACGTACTTGATAGGAGAATGTTAAATTTTTTCCAGGATCCCAGAGATACTTCTTGAATGGATATGAACAAATGTTTTAATTGTACCTCTTTTATTTTATTTTTTAAAATAAAAATTATAAATTTATTTATAATTTGAAATATAAATTTGTTATTTGTTTTTAAACATATTTAATTTTTATTTTAAAATCTAAAATTAAAAAAAATTATGCCATATTCTAGGAACAGTAAGAAAGGTCCATACAAGGAAACAGAATTTTTAAATAAGATGGGAGCCAAATTATTTCTTTTCTGAAGAAAAAAACAAGATTTTATATTTGATGTATAGATATATTAATGTCCCCAAAGAATATAATTTAAAATTCAGTTATGATGTATAGATATGTATATGTATATTGTATTTATCATATATTTTAATATATTTAACATGTATTAGACTACCTGCCATCTAGGGTAGAGGGTAGGGGGAAGAAGGGGAAAAATTTTGCAAAGGTCAATGTAGAAAAATTACTCATATGTTCTGTAAATAAAAAGCTTTAATAAAAAAATTTCAAAAAAAAATTCAGTTATGAAATACATCATTCTACTTCTTCCTTTCCCCTTCTCTCTGTGCATACCTCTTTCTCACCCCTTCATTTTTTTGGGGGCATTTCCTAACATAATTGATTCATACTGATGGCCTCTGTGTGGATTCATTCTAACTGCTCTAATAATATAAAATTATTAGGAATTACATGTATTGTGCAAAAATGTTTGTGGCAGCCCTTTTTGTAGTGGCAAGAAACTGGAAATTGAAAGGATGCCCATCAATTGGAGAGTGGCTGAATAAATTATGGTATATGAATGTTATGGAATATTATTGTTCTGTGAGAAAGGACCAGCAGGACGATTTCAGAGAGGCCTGGAGAGACTTGCATGATCTGATGCTGAGTGAAATCAGCAGAACCAGGAGAACATTATACACAGCAACAAGACTATACGATGATCAATTCTGAAGGACATGGTTCTCTTCAACAATGATGTGATTCAAACCAATTCCTATTGTTCAGCGATGAAGATAGTCATATACATCCAGAGAGAGGCCTGTGGGAACTGAGTGTGGACCACAACACAGCATTTTAACGCTTTCTGTGAATATTTCCCTGCATTTTGTTTTCCTTCTTAGGTTGTTTTTTCTTCTCTTTCTAGATCTGACGTTTCTTGTGCAGTAAGATAACTGTATAGATATGTATACATATATTGTATTTGTCATATAATTTATCCTATTTAGCATGTATTAGATTACCTGTCATCTAGGGGTGGGGAGTGGGGGGAAGGAGGGGAAAAGCTTGGGAAAAATAAAGTTTTTGCAAAGGTCAGTGTAGAAAAATCACTCATATGTTTTGTAAATAAAAAGCTTTATTAAAAAAATAAAAAAAAAATTTAAAAAAAGGAATTACATGTATCATCTTTCCATATAGGAATTTAAACAATTTGATTTTATTGTTTTTTCATGTTTACCTTTTTATGCTTCCTTGAGTCTTGTGTTTGAATGTCAAATTTTCTATTCAGCTCTTGTGTTTTTTTCAGGAATGGTTGAAAGTCCTCTATTTTATTAAATATCCATTTTCCCCCAAAGTATTTTATGCAGTTTTCCCAAGTATATTATTCTTGATTGTAATCATAACTCTTTTGCCTTTTGTAATATCATATGCCAAGTCCTCTGATATTTTAATGTGGAAGCCACTAATTCTTGTGTGATCCTGACTGTGACTTCATGGTATTTGAATTGTTTCTTTCTGGCTGCTTGAAGAATTTTCTCCTTGATGACACTTAATAGCCATGTAGCCCTGGCTAAGTCATTCAATCTTTCTCTATCTCAGTTTCCTTATTTATACAATGGGAATAACTTGGGCCTATCTCCCCAGCATTATTATGAAGCTCAAATAAGAGAGTTTTTATAGAGATTTGCAGACCTTAAAATGCTATTTAAATGCTACCTTTGTCATCATACAAGAGCAGTATATATATACATATGTATGTATATAATCATATAAATATTACATATGTATGGAATGTGTGTAGTATACATCTATTATCTTATATGAACAACACAATTTATATGTATATTCAATATACATGTATATTTATGCAAATAAATTATATATAGTAATTTCTTGGGCCTCATCACTGAGCAGATTTGATCTACTGCAATTAGCACTTCCAATAATTTACTCCTATGACCTAGTTAATTACTACAGGCATAAATAGATCATGGGCCAGGTTCATACACCTTGGAGTGTATCCCCATTATCCTTCCTCTGAGTTTATATTCTATGCATGCATACATTAATAGCATATCCTTTAGGCCAGTGGATAACAATATCTCCGCCTTGACTAAAATGAAATTTTTAGTACTAGGGAGAAAATACCAATGTGGAATACAGTAGGGAACCTTTGATAGTATGAAATATCTGCAGTCTATAACATATGCCTCTCGGAAGCAACAGCCCAGTACAATGCCATTTCCTAGAAAATTACCTATTTTGTGCTTGTTCTTTTTATTTATTTTGGTCTGATCTTGTACATTCCCCAATATCTAGCATTTCTCTTCCTTGACATCAATACCAACTGTCATCCTCTCAAAAAGCTCCATGATTTCAAACTGAATTAGTAAGTCACCCTGATTTTTAAGTATTTGTTAGAGTAGCTAGGTAATGCCATAGTGCACAGACTGTTGGACCTGGAGTCCGAAGACCTGAATTCAAATCCAGCCTCTGACACTAGTTTATGTGACCCTGGATAGATTATAACCTCTATTTGCCTTGATTTTTTAGACTGTAAAGTGAAGATAATAATAGTATTATCTCACAGTGTTATTATGAGAACTGAATGAAATATTTTTAAAAGCATTTAACAGTGTTTAGTTACATAGTTGGTACTTAATACAAGATTGTTTCTTTCTTTTCCCCTTGTGACAAAGGGAAAATTTTACGCCAATCAAGAGAAAGAATGGAGAATTTGGGGAAGCTGAATATGTTGAATCCAAGGGTGGTCTCTCAATTTGAACTTGAGACCATTATACGTGAAGTCTTACTGTCCACTCTGATTTTGTCCTTTCCTAGTTGTGCTTGATTCTTTCCACAAAGTGTTTCATCTTAAATCTTAAACCTCATCTTGTGTGTTAAAACATACTATAATAAAGCCCCACTGCTTCAAACCTGACTGTTTTATTCTTTTGTTTAAAAAAGTACCATAATTATGGTAAAAGATTAGAATGAAAAGTGGTTCTATGGATTGGATGGAATTTGTGAAAAATAAATTATCTTAAAATTCTACTTTTAATTTTATCATTTTGCCCCCTTATGAATAGTATGACCATAACAGAACTTGTCTTTGAGAAGATGACTATAAACCTTATAGAACAGGACCCAATGTCTTCCTGGTCGCTCCTGGATCATGTGTAAGTTTCACCAAAATAAGACTGATGGAATGTGATCACAAAGGTCCATAGTTGGAATTCTGTGTTCAGACTGGAATATGCCTCAGTGGGGAAATTCTTAGTTTTTGGGATAAGACACCAAGGATTTAGGCCAATTTTAGTGTCCACTAAGGATCCATACCCATTGGGAATCTGTTCATTTCCTCTTTTAAGAGATTTGTTCTCCAAAACTCATGACATGCTTTCTAGGAGCTTCTCTTTGCATTCAATAAGACCCCTTTTTTTCTTCTGACACTGCTACCACTCTGGTACCAGCCCTTATCATCTCACACCTGAACTACGTTAAGGGTCTACTGGTGAGTCTACCTGACTCAAATCTCTCCCTACTCTAATTCCTCCCCCATTCAGCCATTAAAGCAATTTTCCTAAAATGCAGCAACTATGTTACTACTCTAATAATAAAACCCAATGCCTCTCTATTGACTACAGGATCAAATACAAAATGCTCCATTTGGCATTCAAAGCCTTTTATAATGTAGTCCCTACCAACTTTCAGTTGGACAAGTAGGTGGGCTCAGTGGCTAGTCAGAAAAATTTATCTTCTTGAGTTCAAATATGGCCTCAGATAGTCACTATTTATGTGACTCTGGGCAAGTCACTTAACTCTGTTTGCCTTAGTTCCTCATGGATAAAAAGAACGGGAGAAGGAAATGGCAAGTCACTTCTGTATCTTTTCCGAGAAAACGCCAAATGGGATCACAGAAAGTCAGACACAATTGACTGAACAACAACAATCTTTCTAATCTTAGCTTACTCCTCAAGTGCCTTTCAGTCTTCTCGATATTCCACAAGCAAGACACTCCATCTTTCAGCCCTAGGCATTTTTTCTCCTTTTTCCATGTCTTGGAATACTCTTCCTCCTCTGATCTCTTAAGCACATTTTTTTTTTCATATGACCTTAGATAATCTGAACCTGAATTTCTTCCCTTGAGAATGACCAATTTAAATCATCAGGCTATTTATCAATTGTGGAACAACTCATGTTCCTATATAACTGAATCAGTTTCTTAAATATCTTGGAAATTTAAGGTTGTTTTCAGAGAAACTTGCTCCAAGTAAGTCCTTCCAAGTAAGTCCAATAGTCCTTCCAAAGACTTTTTCCCCCAGTATTTGTTCATTAATGACTCTTGACTGAGGTTTACAACTACGTAATCTATACTCAAAAGGAAGAAAAAAGGTACTATATACCAAAATATTTTTAACAGCTTTTTTTTTCTTTCGTGGTGGCAAAAAACCCCTAAACCCCTGGAAACTATAGGGATGCCCTTCAATTGAGGATAAATAAATTGTGGTATATGAATGTGATGGAACACTATTGTGTTATAAGTAATGGGGGCAGCTAAGTGGCACAGTGGATAGAGCACCAGCCCTGAAGTCAGGAAGACCTGAGTTCAAATCTGGTCTCAGACACTTAACATTCCCTAGCTGTGTGACCCTGGGCAAGTCACTTAACCCCAATTGCCTCAGCAAAAAGCAAAAAAAATATATATATATAAGTAATCGAGAAATAGATGATTTCAAAAAAGACATGAAGACTGCATTAACTGATATAGAGTGAAGTGACTAGAACTAGAATAATTCATAATACCAATATAAAAATAAACAATTTTCATTTTTTATAAACTGATGAAAAATTAAATGAGCCAACTTAGGAGAACAATTAATACAATAACAATAACATTGCAAAACCAAACAACTTTAAAAGTAATAACTATGAACAATGCAATGACCATTCATGATTCCAGAGGACTGATGATGAAACATGCTGTTTATTTATAGAGAGATGAGGATTTAGAGTACAAAATGACATTCTCTCTCTCTCTCTCTCTTTCTTTCTGTTTTTTTTTATCTTCCTTCCCTGCTTCTTTTCCCTCCCTCCCCCTCTTTTGTTCTCTTCTTCTCTCTTTGTCTCTCTGTATCTGTCTCTGTCTTTCTCTTTTTTTCCTCCCCCCTCTTAAATAGATTTGCTATTTTTTTTAATGCAGAGGTGATAGGTTCTTGGAATCTAGAATATTGCATGTATTTTTAGATAAAGGAAAGAAGGAAAGAAAAAAAGCATTTATTAAGCACCTACTAAGTACTAGGCTCTGTAATAAATGCTTTAAAAATATTATCTCATTTGATTCTCACCATGACCCTGGGAAGTAAGTTAAAGCAATTGATGCACACAAAACTTAAGAGATTTGTCCAAAGTCACACAGCTGGTAAGTATGTATGTAAGGCAAGATTTGAACACAAGTCTTCCTGACTCCAGGCCCAACGCTCTATCTCTTAGGCTATGTAGGTCATTATGTTATTAGTTTTAATTAAGTGTTTTATTTCCTTATGAGAGTCCTCTCAGGAAGTAGAAATAATCTACAAAATGTTTGTAATATAAAAAACAAAGATGGCAATAAAACTTAAAAAAAAATAGAAAGCTATTGTCATAATCTGGATAAAAGTTGGTAAAAGCCTAGGATGATGACTAGAAATGTTTGGAAGATGGGAACAATATTTAGCAAATGATTTCATATGTGGAGTTAATAAGAATGAAGAGTGAAGGGATGCTGAAAATTTGAGACAAAAATATCAGTGCAGATCTTATTACATTATTCCCTCCCAAACTAACCCTTTATTAAACTTCCCTGTTACTGTAGAGAGCATCATCATCCTTCACATCATCCAAAGTCACAATTTCAGCGTCATCTCCAATTCCTTACTCTCTGTCACCCCATACATCTAATGAGATACCAAATAGCAACATTTCTACTTTCACAAAACCTTATGCATCTTTTCCTTTTCCTGCTCATGGAATCCCTCCCTAGTTTAGATCTTCATTACTTCTAATCTGGATTATTTGCCTTTATAAATGGAGATCTCCCTTATTCTGCTTCTCTCTATCTTTCATGCAGTTACCAAAATAATTTTAATAAACCATGGGCCTGATCTGTATGTCATTCCATAGCCAATAAACTCGAGTGGTTCTCTATTGACTTTTTGAGTAGATTAGATAAAGGATTTATTATGTGTCATATGGGACAGCTAGGTGGTGTAGGAGACAGGATAAGGGACATAGGGACATCTTCATGAGTTCATCTGTCCTCGGACACTGAAATAAATAAAATGACCTGCTTCCATATAGCAATATTTGGTCTTCCTGACCACTGCAGGCCAAATACTTTCTCCATTTTGCTACCTAGAAGGTGAATTTATTATTTTAACAAGTAGGAATTGAATGAGGCTGTAGCTCAGGCAATAGGGAGCTCTCTGGAGAATTATAAACAGTTTACATGTAGAAAATTTAGCTTTTCAACTAATAGGGCAGAGTCATTTTCTTGCTGCAGAGCGGTGCACTGGTCAGCAGCTCTGGATTTCTCAGGGAGCTGGCCTCCCAGGGAGCAAACAGCACCTCCATTGTTTGAGTCAGGGATGGAGGAAAGGTTGTTTTTGTTTTTAGTGTGAGACAGGATTGTCAGGTCCCAGAATATGCCAAAGATGCAGAGAGTTAAGCAGGAAGTGGTGAGCTGAGTCTGAGATTATAGGGAAGGACGCAGCATCAGTAATTGACAGTGACCTTTTCAGGAGCCGGTACTAACCACAATCCATCCATGCTTGGCCTTGCAGCTGTGGACATGGGCACCTTGGGTTGACCCTCGTTTTACCAATGTAGATACTCAGCCAAGGTGGTTAAGTGGTGTCTCCAAAGACAATGATTTATGGGCCTTCCAAAAAAGATGTAGGACACTTGGGACCTACAGATAAAGAGACAGCAGTGGAAAGAACCCTGAGTTCGAAAACAGAATACATGTTTGAATCTAACTTTGCCATTTACAAACCCTATGACTATGGTAAAGTTATTCATCTTTCTAGCCTCAGTTTCCTTGTCTCTAAAAAAAAATGGATGAGGTGGAAGCAATATTCTAATTTTTCTTCCCATGCAAGTTAATCTGGTTTTTCCCTGAAAGCACCCAATCTATTCCTAGAACTTGACTGGCCCAAGGGGCCAAGAATATGCTTCTTTGGCAGATTCCTGGTAACCCTCAATCTCCTAAGGGCAAACAAAGGCCCTTCATGTGGAAGTGGAACGTTTCACACTAGGCAGATTTCTTAAGCCTGCTTAAATTGCCACACTCTCCTTTGTTAACTAGATTTATTTCCATATAAAAGCAAGGAGAGTCAAATCTAGGAGCCAAGTTCTGGAGTACACATGTTAAATATTCTTTCCATATGCTTTGGCTAAGGAAAATTTTTGTGTACTTCCAAGTATCTCATTTCACTTCAATATCAAACCTCAACTGACAGAGTTTTGACTAGAGCAATGATCACTTCTAACAAGAGGTTTGCCCAATTAGGTGATACAGCGAATATCACACCTGGAGTGAGGAAGACTCATTTTTATGATTCAAATCTGGCCCAGACACTTTCTAGTTGTGTGACTCTGAGCAAGTCACTTAACTTTGTTTGCTTCAGTTTCCTCATCGTAAAAATGAGCTGGAAGAGGAAATGGAAAACCACTTCAACAAAACCCTTCAACTTCAATAAAAAAAGTTCAGATATGACTGAATGACAATAAAAACAAGAAGGTTTCACTAGATGACTTTAGTCTAGAGCGATAATCCCCATTAAATTCATCATACAGAGGGAACTCTAACACTAAAGAAGGAGCCATCAGTGGCAACCAAGGCCTAGACACGTGATGTTGAAAGGGAATATTGTTCCAAAAGGGAATAATTTGTTCTTTTTGGCATAACTTTATATAATAAGCATCTATCTCTGGAAAAAACAAATATTTCCTAAGTCAAGAGTAGTTTTTTAGTTTACTTTTATTGCTAGCAAGAAAAAAAGAAAAGAAAGTCTTTCTCACATCTGTTCCTTAATTAGAAAAAAATATTTTTCAGTTCCAATTCATTGTAATTATTTTTGGTATCAGATAGAAAGTTTTATAATCACTTATAAAACAAAATGATGATTGTAAATAATCTTTCCTTTCCCCACATTTTTTCTAAAGATAGTGAAATTCACATTACTATCATTTTTAATTGCCATTAAATGATGATTCAACAAAGTGATGTCAAAAACAAGTATAAAGATTATGCAGACCTGGGGACACACTAGCCCCAACTTGCAAATGAATCCTTTTAGAAAAGACACCAGACTCACAATACTCTATGGGCCCACATCTTTAAAACACTTAAAAATGGTAATTCATGAGTCTTCCCTAAAAGTTGTATTTTTATTAGCCAGGTAAAGGACTCAATAAATAAAAACAAAGGCATATAATTCAGAGATTCTTGAATTGTTTGTGTCACAGATCCCTTAGTCAACCTGGGGAAGTTTATGACCCCTTTTGCAGAATATAATTTTAAGTACAAAAAATAAAGTACATAGAATTACAAAAGAAACCAATTATAATGAAATATATTTATCAAGATATTTTTAAAAAGGAGTTTCTAATTTAATTAATAGCACAATAAGAAAAGTAGCAAAAAAATTTCACACAAATACATATACAATCATAGGTAAAAATGGATAATTATAAGGAAATTTTACACACACATACATGCACATACACATTATATAATATACATACACCAAACATGTATTGGTATACATATATACATACACACATATACATGGGTCAGGGCACACACAAAGGTATCTAGGGGACACATAAGGAGCACTGATGGCCCAGAGCATACACACAGAGATCTATTCATGCCTTTGATTTTTGCAAGGATGTCAATATATTCTGGTGATGGTCTGGTGACATTGTTCCAGCTGAGTCTGCTTCCCAGTGGTCTCAAACACCACATAGTCTTGGCTGAGGGCCATATTTGCTGGATGCTATGAGGCAGCTTAGTGATGCAGTACATGGAGTGAAGGGCTCATTGTCAGGAAGAACTAAATTAAAATCTAGCATCAGAACCATCCTGGCTGTGTGACCTTGATAAGTCATTTCATCTCTGTTTGCTTATGGATTAGTAATTCTCTAGTGAAAGAAATGGCAAACCTCTCCAGTACTTTTGCCAAGAAAGACACATAGATAAAAGTATGGAATCTCAAAGAGTTGAACAAGTTTTTGCTACAGTGTTCTCAAAATCCCACAGCTGCTGAATTCTTCTTGGATGTCATTTCAGGATATATGCTTGCTACTTTCTCTCTTGGAAGCTAGAGCATCATGGCTAAAAAGCTTCTCCCTAACAAGTATGGCTAATAGCTGGTTTTTTAAACTTGGGTAACTTTTATTTTAAAAAATAATAAAATTCTATTGGTATCTTTTGCAAATATTTTTAAAACATCACTAAAATTTATCTTGGCATTTATTTCTCCCTCTACTTTTTTTCAGAGGACCATCCTATATATTAAATGCTTTTTAAAGAAAATAAAAAAGAGAAAAAAATTAAAAAACTGATCAACATAATTAAAAAGTTTGAAAATAATGTAGTTACTATATATATCACACATGTGGACCTTCAATCTTTCGATACTAAATATGCCCTTGATCTTATCCCCTCCTGTTTTCTCTATAAATTATAATCTCTCTGTCTCTGTCTCTCTGTTTCACTCTCTTTGTCTCTCTCTCTTATCTGTCTCCTCTCCTCTCTTCTCTTCCTTCCTTTTTCCTTCCCTCCCTCCCTCTCTCTCTTCCTCCCTCTCTTTCTCTCTTTCTTTCTTCTGTCTCTCTGTTTCTGTTTCTCTCTTTTTTTCTCTCCTGTCTTTTCTTTCTCTCTTTTTCTCTCTCTTCTCCCTTTCCATCTCCCTTCCTCCTCTGTCTGTCTGTCTGGCTCTGTTTCTCTGCCTGTGTTCTTATATTTCTCCCACTTTTCTTAGCCAAACTGCCAGATTAAACTGTCTACCCTCATTGTCTCCATCTCCTTTCCTCTCACTCATTCCTTATCTCTCAGAAATCCAGTTTCTATCTTCATTATTAAATTCAAATTGCTCTTTTTTCCAGAAAAAAAATGTCTCAATATATTCACATATACTGTAAAATACAATAGAGATTCCCTCACATATGGCATGGGAAGGAAGAGTAAGCATGGAGTTAGTGTATAACTGTACTACGAAGTAGGAGACCCAAGTTAGAGAATGGGGGCCAGGTCTAGGAAATTGAGGGTTAGAGACTCTCTCCCAGTTCTCTGACAGTTTTGGCCCACCTACCTAAAGAGCATATTGACATGCCTTGTTTTGTCTCATGTAACAAGGTAAAACTACTCTTTCCAATGTTTCTAAAGATCTTTTAATTGAGAAATCTGATGGACTTTTCTCATCCTTTTTGATTTATTTTACATGACAATTGACTGTCTCTACTCCTGGATTCTGTCTCTTTGACTTGTAATTTTCCTCTTTCTTCATTATCTGACTGCTTTTCCATCTATTTTCCAAAGAGAATCTAATGGAGTAGGTGAGTACCTTAATGCTTTTTTTTTTTAACTTATTGATGAACCTTTGTGAGTCCTTTGTATCTTATGCATTTTCTGTGGTGTAAGAAATACAAGTTGTCCCATAGCCAATACAAATCTTATACATTAAATTGCTTGTAGTAATTGGAGACCGTGTTATGCACATCTGATGAAATTTAGACAAACTATATCTAAGCTTTATTTTAGAGATTTTTTTCTGAAAAACTTTAGCTGGTGGCAAGAGCTAAGAAGAGAAATATCCTTTTGGGCCAGGATCCAAATTAGACTCTGTGAGTTTATAGTACTCAGTGGTGGGTCCAGGGAAGGAGAACTGGAATTCTGAGAAACAAGTAACAAAAAGAAAAGCAATCAAGCAAAAGTGACCACCAGTGCAATTATGTCTGCCTGTGTCAGTCATTTGGTATCTATAGTCATCTGACAACAGGATTCAATTATGTTGTAGTATTTATTCAGAGTTTAGTTCTCATTTTATGTTGCCTTTATTTACTTTTTAAAAAGAGCCATTGTGTATATTGTCCTACTATATATCATGTAAGTATTCCCATATTTCTTTTCTTTTTTTTTTGCTTTTTGCTGAGGCAATTGAGGTTAAGTGACTTGCCCAGGGTCACACAGCTAGGGAATGTTAGGTGTCTGAGACCAGATTTGAACTCAGGACCTCCTGACTTCAGGGCTGGTGCTCTGTCCACTGCTCCACCTAGCTGCCCCTGTATTCCCATATTTCTTTGAATGCTTATATTTGTAATTTTACCTCCATAATAATATATATGCCAAAATTTGTTAATTTTCCTCTAATTGTTAGGAGACCATTGTGTTTCCAGTTTTATATGAATACAAAAAATGCTGCTATGAGTATTTTTTGACTTTTCATCTTCAGCTTCTTGGGGGATATTTGCTTAACCAAGAGTAACTATTTTTTGCATAAATCATTTTAATGATTGGTTGGACTAATTCATAGTTCTACTAATGGTATACTATTGTGCCTGACTTTTCATAACCTTTCATCATTGATAATTTCCATCTTTTATTATCTTTGCATACTCAAATACTCACTGATCAATTTTATAAGGGTGAGGTTAAATTGCAGAGTTATTTTATTCTGTAGCTCTCTTGTTACTAGTGATTTGATCCAAGTTATCAAAAAGAACGCAAAGAAATGCTCCAAGTGACTAGTAATTAGAGCAATGCAAATGAAAACAGGTATCACTGAGCTATCACTTCATACCTATCAGATGCACTAAATTAAAAAAAAAGGACAATGCTAAATGGTACACATATTCAGGAAAATCTTGTATTTTATTACACTGTTGGAGAAGCTGTGAACGGGTCTGAGAATTCTGGAAAGCAATTTGAAACTATGACCCCAAAGCAGTTAAATTGTGCACATTCTTTGACCCCAAAATGTTGCTACTAGGTCTATATTCTAAAAATATTTTTTTAAAAAAGAGGAAAAGGTCACATATAAATAAAACTATAGAACTCTTTATTTTGGTAAAGGTGTGGAAATTGAGAGGTTTTCCATCAACTGGAGAATAAAAACAATTTATATTATAGGAATATATTGGAACACTACTCTACTATAAGAAATGATGGAGATGGTTTCAGAAAAGCCTAGGAAAACATGTTATCAACTAATACGAAGTGAAGCCAGTAAAACTAGGACAATGAGGTATACAATAACAGCAACTCTGTAAATGTAAACATTTTTGAAAGACTAATTATCACCACTTGTTTTTATTTATTTATTTAAAATTTTTTTTATTAAAACTTTTTTATTTTTAAAACATATGCATGGATAATTTTCAACATTCAAAAAACCACATTTTCCCATGATGTTCCATTTATAAAGAAAGCCATGCATTTGCCTTCATGTCAGCATTGGAACTCCAATTTGTTAACACCCACATTATGCCAACATTTATTAGAGAGATACATTGTTTTTCATCTATAAAGCTTATAACTCAAACTGACCACAGTATCACTACTTAAATCTTGACTTGTTTTGCCACTGGACTTTGATGACTTAGGTAGAGAGGGTGAGAGGGAAAATTTTTTTTCAATGATGCCCCAGCTAAATCCAATTCTTATGCAAGCCAGGACACCATCTACGATTTCACTGGTCCTCTTTTAAAAGGAAAGATAAACAACAAGAAGAACAATAAACTTTGACTAACTCAGTGAACAGCCATTACAAAGAATTCCTGGGGCAACTAGGTGGAATAGAGTACCAGCCCTAAAGTCAGGAGGACCTGAGTTAAAATCTGATCTCAGACACTTAACACTTCCTAGCTGTGTGACCCTGGGCAAGTCACTTAACCCCAATTGCCTCAGCAAAAAAACCCCAAAAAAACAAAAAACAGATTCCTGGTGAAATTATGTTATCAACCTCCATTCAGAGAAATGATGGGTTTAGAATGCAAATTAAAGTACTTTTTGTTTTGTTTTCTCTGAAGGTGGTTAATATAGGAATTGGTTTTATATGACTATACATATTTGAATGCTTTATTTTTTTGCCTTTTCAATAGATAAAGAAGTGGGGAAGGGAAGATATTTTGAAATGAAAATAAAATAAAATTGAATTTTAAAACTGTTCCTATCCTTTGCCCACTTATTTATTGGTGAATGACTCTTGATCTTATATATTTCTATTAATTCCTTCTCATTGAATATCAAAACCATATCAGAGATATTTATTATAAAGATTTCACCCCAATCTACAATATTTCTTATTCTAAGTATAGTGCCTTTTTTCCTTGCCAAAGCTTTTTAATAGGATATAATTGAAACTATTTTACATTTTGTAATCTTTTTAAATTTTTGTAAGAATTTTCTCTTAGCTGTCGTTGTGAAAGGTACTTCCTTCTACCAAATTATTTTTCAGTATAAATAATTGATTTTTTAAAAATTTTGGTTTCAGTGCAAATTAAGACAACTTGGAAGTACCACTACACACCTTTCAGATTGGCTAAGATGCCAAGAAAAGATAATGATAAATGTTGGAGGGGATGTAGGAAAACTGGGACACTAATATATTGTTGATGGAGTTTGTGAACTGATCCAACCATTTGAAACTATGCCCCAAAAGCTATCAAACTGTGCAAATCTTTTGATCCAGCGGTGTTCATACTGGGTCTGTATCCCAAAGAGATAATTAAAAAGGGAAAAGAACCCACACGTGCAAAAATTTTGTAGCAGCTCTTTTTGTGATGGCAAGGAATTGGAAACTGAGTGGATGCCCATAAGCTGGGGAATGGCTGAATAAGTAATGGCACATGAATGTTATGGAATATTATTATTCTATAGGAAATGATCAGGGGCAGCTAGGTGGCGCAGTGGATAGAGCACCAGCCCTGAAGTCAGGAAGACCTGAGTTCAAAACTGGTCTCAGACACTTAACATGCCCTAGCTGTGTGACCCTGGGCAAGTCACTTAACCCCAATTGCCTCAGTAAAAAGAAAAAAAAAAAGAAATGATCAGCAGGATGATTTCAGAAAGGTCTGGAGAGACTTACATGAACTGATGTTAAGTGAAGTGAGTAGAACCAAGAGAACATTGTATACAGAAACAACAGGATCGTGGGATGATCAAAAGTGATGGATGTAATTCTTTTCAACAATGAAGTGATTCAGGACAATTCCAATATAACTGTGATAAAGAGAGCCATCTACATCCATCGTGAGGACTCTGAGGACTGAATGTCAATCATAAGGTAGCATTTTCACCTTTTTTTGTTGTTGTTGTTGTTTGCTTACTAGTTTTTTGTTTTCATTATCATTTCCCCCCCTTTTGATCTGATTTTTCTTGTGCAGCATGATAAATGTGGAAATATGTATAAAAGAATTGTACATGTTTAGCATATATTGGATAACTTACTGTGTAGGAGAGGTGTGAGGAAAGGGAAGGAGAAAAATTTGAAACACAAGGTTTTGTAAGAGTGAATGTTGAAAACTATCTTTGCATGTATTTTGAATAAAAAGCCATTATTTTTTAAAATGTATTCCAGAATATCAGGTTTTCTTATAGGGGAACATACTTATGTCATTTTTATGACTTTCTCTTTCTATTTTCCCCCATATTTCTTAATTGATATAACTATGCACACCGTCTTTGGGTGTGTGGAAGGACTTTGGGAGCCCAAGAATTTTCCTTTGACATTTTGAGTAAAATCTTCAGGAGGAAGAAAGGCAATTGAATGAGGGGAGATAGCTATGGTGGAATAGAAGACTTCTTTCAAGAACTAGATGACCTACTTTCATATCCTAACCAAATACTGTGTGTCATTGGGCAAGTCACTTATTTTGTTTCAGCCTTATCTATAAAATGAAGGAGTTGGACTAAATATTGGGATATAATGCAAGTAATAATTAATTAATTCTCAGCTCTGACTGGATTTCTAGAATCTATGCACATATAGACAGTCCAAGAATTGTCCAATTTGTTCTTATGACTTTTCTTAATCTTTTAAATAGTAAATAATAAGATCTCCTGGCTAGTATTATCAGTGATCTTATAAATGTATTTTTTTAGTTAGGTTCTTATAATGTAATACTTTCCTTGAATTAAACTTTCATGCCAAAATACTCATTTTTTCTCTTCCCCATGGTGCTCTTGGGGAGACTTAAAGGGTTTATGGCCAAGAGATTTGGCCATTAAAAAATGCCTCCACAATTTGGTGTATTGGGAGGGAGAGCTATAATCTGTAGAAAAGAACTTGGGAAACCATACCATTTGTGGAAATGTTCCATGATCAATATCTCTTCAAAATAAAGGCCCCAAACCTAGGGCATTATCCTGGGAGATATGATATTTATGCCACACTAAACCAATAAGAAATATGACATCTTTAGGGAGAATGTGAAAGCATGGGCAGCCTTGCCCTTCCTTAAAAAACCATGGAGCACTCTAATGGTTGACTGCTAGTAATTGCTCCTTTAACTATTCCAACTCTGAAACCCCAACTTACTCTTTTCCTGTATTGGTTTTATGGATCTCTAAAATTCTATGTATCTGTTCCAATTTGTGTTTTTTTACTGTAGTTGAATTTATATATATATATATGCATATATATATTATATCTTTAGATATAATTTTATATAATGTTTATTATTTGATAGACTATGAATTATGCTCTGTGAAAGTAAGGTTTTTATTTCTGGACAATTTCTCTCATCTTAAACCCTCTAAGACAGCCTGAAATAGTTTCAATTACCCCTTTTGTCACCTCTTTCCTTTGCTTGGGTCAGATGGGATTGGACAAAAATAACCAGATACTAGCAAATTGGTTTATGGGACATTGTGGCACATATATTCCAACTGAATGGTGTTAATATCAGGTGTATAAGCATGGAACTATTGATTTAACCAGTCATCTGAGCATTGAATACAGGTGATTTGAAATTGATCAGTTAATCTTATCATTAGCTATGGTCAGTTTGAGTTACAAGCGTTATAGATGAAAAACAATGTACCTCTCTAATAAATGTTGGCATAATGTTGGTGTTAACAAATTGGGGTTCCAATAGCTGACATGAAGGCAAATGCATGGTTTGCTTTATAACTGGAGCATCATGGGAAAACGTGGTTTTTTAAAATTTGTTTTCAATGAACAAGCATCAACTTTCTCTCCCTCCTATTCCATCTCTATTGAAAACAGGTAAGAAAAACAAATCCTTGTAATAAATATTCTTTGTCAAGTAAAACAAATTCCTGTCTTGGATACAACCAAAAGATATATATATATATATATATATATATATATATATATATATATATATATATATATACACATACAACCAAAAGATATATATATGTATATATCATTCTGTACCCTAAGTCTACCATGTTCTTATTAGAAGATATAGATATCTCCTGAAACTGGATAGTACATTTTATCATTGGTATTCTGTAATTTGGAATGGTCATTGTGTGGCTCAAAGTTTTTAAGTCTTTCAAAATTGTTTGTATTTATAATGCTATTGTTATCACATAAATTGTTGTCTGCCTTCTGTTTAATTTATTCTGCTTTAGTTCATGGAAGAGTCTTCCTAGGTTTCTCTGAAATCATTCATTCATCATTTTTTATAGTACAATATCTGGAAAACTTTAGGGGAATATGAAAGTGCCAATCACAGGAAGCCCAGGAAATTCATAAATTTAAGAAGTTATAGTTGAAATCCAAGAAGTTATGGACTACAAAACTAACACTGGCAAAATAATTCCTCCATTTTCTGGATTTGCTACAGAGCTAGGCTAGATGCATTGGGTTTGTATGAAGTGAAATGGAAGGGGAAATTTTATTTGGGAAAAACATCTTTGTTTTCATCATAGTTACTCATAAGGACTTGTGATTTATTTCCTTCTCATTTTAAATCAAGTCCAGACAAGGCAGAACATAGCAACCAGAATATCCAAACAACAGCATACCAATTAGTAGGGCAGAGGAATTAAGGGAAAGCCCATCTGGCCAAGGATATGGTATTTAAGGTTTATATGTTGCCTTCTCATTCTTCTCCCATTCAGTATTTCCTCTGGTTTTTGGGGAGAGGTCATCATAGAGGGGTTGGGGAAAGCAAAGCAAGTGATGTGGATACATATTGCTCCTGTTAGTGGGGATCTTTGTTGTTAACCAAATATTTAACTCTGGGTGCTTTAGGATGTAAACTAAAGGAAATATATCTGAAAGCAAAATATTCTAGTCTTTTTCCTTATCCTATTTTTACTTATAGCTATAACTTTCACACAGTTACTTTCTGCCACCCCAAATCAAATTGTTTTGTTTATTGTTGAAATCTCACATTGCTTCCTGCTGCTTATGTTTTGAATGATGTGGAAATGTTCCATGACCAATATCTCTTCAAAATAAAGGCCCAAATCCAGGGAGGTATACTGGGAGGAGATGTGAAATTTATGCTCCATAAACTAACACGATATACAACATTATTAAGGAGAATGTGAAAGCATGGGCAGAATTCAGAAAGAATGAAAGGTGGAAAGGGAAGAGAAGGCCAAGCATACTTAATATTGTGATCATTAGAGTTCTAGCCACTGTCATCCCTATCTATGCCTGAGGAATGAAGTAAAATGTTAGAATGGACACATCCTGAAAAAATTGGAAAGAAAAAAGGAAGGAAATAATCATTTATCAAGCATCTATTATGTTGTGCCAGGCACTGTGTGAAGTCTTTTATACATTTATTACTTTATTTGATTTTATGAGATGACATTTATAAAAACAGTGCCTAATGAGAGAAATGAGAACTTTAAATTAAAGGAGAAAATGATTATCTCATTTGATCAAATAGGATATTTGTAAAGCACTTAGCACAGTACCTGATAGTACATACTATATAAATATGTCATTATTAGATCCTCAGCAGGGTAGGAGGTAGATGCTATTATTATCTTCCTTTTACAATTGAAGAAAGTGAAGAAGAAAAAGGTTAAATGACTTGAGAGGGTTATTAGACTAGCTAATATTTTAGACTGTTTTGATCATAGATCTTAGTGAGTCTAAGTCCAGAGCTCTATCCACTGGACCACCTAATTGCCTATAGATAGAAGTCTTGGGTTCTAATCCTTAGCCTATCACTTATCAATTTATTCAACTTCTCTAAGCTTCAGGATTCTCATTGATAAAATGGGAATAATAATCTTTATATTACCTACTACATAGAATTATTGTGAATGAAGTACTTTGTTAACATAAAATCAGTATAAATTCAGTTATTATTATTTTTACATTTAATATGGCAAAACAAGATATGTTTATTCTGAATCCCCTGATAATTTCCCCCCATATCATTAAGATATTCATTAAGTTGGCATTGGATGTCACAAACTATCTACCTTGTATTTTTGATTGATCCCTAGGACCCACCCAGAATATTTTTCCCTTCTCTCACTTTGATTTAGAACAATTATTTCAATAAAATTTATATTGACTTCATAGAAGAGATTCCTTTTTGTTCATGAAGAAAGCAGGACTCTCCAAATTGACCCCTTCCTTGAAAGAGGAGGGGAACTTTTACGCACTTTCAGATTTGGTGGAGCTTGAAATGTGGAAAATAAGATATTGTTTCCATCCTTTAGAGAGGAAGAGGTGAGGGAAAGGATCACCATGCTAATTAACCTTACTGGAAGTAGTAGCTGGGGCTCTAAAAGACAGGCCGTCTGTTCTTCTTTCTTTAAAATTGCAGGAAGAGAAGCAAAGCATTTTAATTCTGCTTCCTCTTACTTGCATGGACTGATGCTGAGCGAAATGAGCAGAACCAGGAGATCATTATACACAGCAACAACAATACTATGTGATGATCAATTCTGATGGACATGGCTCTCTTCAACAATGAAATGTTTCAAACCAGCCAATTGTTCAGTGAAGAAAGCCATATACACCCAAAGAGAGGGATATGAAATGTGGGCCACAACATAACATTTTCATGCTCTCTATTGATGTTTGCTTGCATTGTGTTTCCTTTCTCTGATTTTTTTTTCTTGTAGATAACGATTTTTCTTGCGCACCAATAAGTGTGGAAGTTTGCATTGTGTTTCCTTTCTCTGATTTTTTTTTCTTGTAGATAACGATTTTTCTTGCGCACCAATAAGTGTGGAAGTATGTATACATATATTTGATTTGTCAAGTATTTTAACATAATTAACATGTAGTGGATTTCCTGCCATCTAGGGGAGGGGTGGGGACTAGGGGGGAAAATTTGTAACAGAAAGCTTTGTAAGGGTCAATGTTGAAGAATTATCCACGCATATGTTTTGCAAATAAAAAGTTTTAATAAAAAAAGAAATTCTGTTTCTTTTTTCTTGCCTCTTTTCTGGGGAATTGGGCAGTAGACCATACTGTGGCTATGGGGAGTGGTACCTAGATGTCTTCTTTTGTTGGCAGGGAGAGAGCAACCCCAGTCATTTTCCTTCAGATTTTTCCCATTTTCCCTCTTTCTGCTGAAAGTTAGGAACTCTGTGTGGTCTCATGTCAAGAAAAGCTTAGCTGGTTCTACGAGAAGTATTCTTTGTTAATAACCAGTCAGAAATAACTCATTGTCTCATTTTTAAAGACTATGGCTAAGGAGTTTAATTTTATTATACATGAGTTATTATTGATGTATTTATATTATATACTTGTCTAGGCAGCTATTTCTTCCAGGGATCCTTGTACTTGATAGACCCCAGTAAGTTCTTTTTTTCTTTTGAGAAAAAAAAATGTGTTTGATTATTTAATGAGATTTAGACTGCCAGATGCTAATGGATTTGGAGTGTTGTCTTATTAAGACTACTATTCATCCAGACTTCCTTCCAAATTCAAAACCTTGATTGTTGTTATCTTTGCTTTTTCCCTTTTTCACATTTTCCAATTCCAATTAGTTATTAAATGCTATCTGTTCTACATCTGGTACATATTTTCCATCTGTCTCCTCTTCTCTAGTCCTACTAACACCTGCATAGATCCTCATATTCCACCATCTAAAATTTTCCAATCCTTCTCATCCTCACTCTTTCCCTTTTCTAGTTAATTCTTACCACCAACAGAATAAATTTTCTTACAAACATATCTCTTTTTGTCATTCCTCCATTTAGTTGTTTCTTAGTTTCTTTATTGTCTATTGCGTAAAGTTCAGGCTTCTTTGATGGACATTCAGAGCTTTCTCTACAATCTGATTGTACACTGGAGCATTTTGTGCCTCTTTACACTCCCATCCCAACACCCAAGTATACTGTTTTTTCCTAACTCTGTTTTTGTTTGCACTCATTCCTAGAACTGTAATATTCTTTTCCCCTTTTTGCTTTTGAATTCCAAATCATCTTTTATAGATTAGCTCAAATGAGACTTCTTCTATGAAGTTTTTCATCTTTTCTTATCATTAACCAACTTTTTTCTTTAGATTTCATAGAGTACTTTCTGTGTACTTGTATTTTATTGTGAATTGGAGTTATCGCTATATGTATTTTACTTTTATCCTTACCTTATTCTATTCTGTTCTTCTCTATTCTGCTCTGCCCTACCATCCCATCCCATTCCATTCTAACCCATATATCATACATTTCATTTCATTCCATACCATACTATCTTACTATACTTGTACCATAGGATAGGTATCTTACTTCCCTAATAGACTGTAAAGTCCATGGGGTCAAAAACTTCTCAGTTAAATTTTATATTTCTCCTAGAGCAGGGATAGGGAACATCCAGTCCATGGGCAGTATAAGGGTGAGAAATCATTTGGTATCACCCTGCCAAGGCAACTATAGGCAATGATGAGCTGAAAGTTAGATTCAACAACCTCCCAGTATTTGAGTTTTTAAGTTGATAATTTTGTTTGGCCCACAAATGATATTATAAATATCCTCATGGCCCTTGGTATAAAAAAGGTTCTCCTGCCCTAGAGCTTTACATAGTAATAAATATTTGTTGGATTGAATTTGTTCTTGAACCAGAATAGGTCTATATACAGGAGGTTTTTTGCATGTACTATTAATGATTTAATAGTTAGACTATTTATAGTGTGTCAGATGACATAGGTAGTAGGTACTGCAATTGGCTCCTTCTGCAGATGTCTTCAATCTGTAACAAGCAAGGGACAGTCACATTTAATTAACTAACCTCCGGTTGTACTCAACTAATCTTCCTTTTTTCCTCAGCTCATTAGGATGACAAATCCATTTGGAATATGCAGATGGTCTCAGGTTTTCTATAAATCTAGGAGTATGACTTGGAATAGACCTAGAAAATTTTTAAAATGAAAATCTCTTATTTGCACTCTTAAGCTCCATTTGCTGCTTTGGGAAGCATTCTTTCTTATTTGTGTTGCTTCATTCTTAGGATTTGATAATTTATTTCTCTCCCGCTCCTCCCAATCATGTGATTTAATAAAAACAATAGGATGTATCTAATGGTAGCATAGCCAAGCAAACTAAATTATAAAGAAGTGTTCAAATAGCAAGCTGCAATGAAATTACTGAACATGATCAATTCCCCCAGAAACCTCCTTCTACCCAGTAGTAAGAGTGGGGGGAAAACAAGGAAAGTATTTGGTCAGTTTTATTAACTTGTTGAGATTTCATCAATAAAACTGTTCTGAGAAAATAAAAAGAGAGTTTTTTTAAGTTTTGGAACTGATTTAGGTTTGCCTATAAATACTTTGAGGGAACAGAAGAAGGGAACATTATTAGAGGTTGACAAACTTTATCTTGGCTTCAATGGGACTGGGCACACCCAGCTACCTGGTCTTGAGTCCATCCTCATACATTATTCATTTTTTGTCTATTCCTACCTGTTCTATGACTACAGTGTTCTTGATTAGTGGTGTCAAACTCAAATAAATATGAGGTTCACTAAAACCAAACATGAAGATTCCTCTGGGTTCCATATTGATTTGGAAAATCACATAATAACATTATCTGTTTTGTTGCAATTTTATTCATTTAAAAATATTTCTCAATGATATGTTAGTATTGTGGAGCTACACGGGAAGGCCATATGTTGGACATTTCTGCTTTAGGGCCCTGCACTGGTCCCACAGTTCTCCAAGAGTGTTTCCAATTTTTGTTTTGCTCTTTCTGATTATAGCTGTGGGATTTTTTATTCCCCTCCCCCTCATTATACTCCTGCCGATCTAAAGAAGAAAGAAAAGGAAGCCAAGTTAGTGTCTTTTTTTACTTCTAGCCATTCAAAGGGGAAACATAATAACAGAAAAACAAGTCAGCATAATCCTGGCATTTTATTTGTAAAGCCATATTTTCAATTTTCCCATGAATCTACACTTGAATTTGATTCAGTACCTAGGAGTTCTAGGCAGTACATATCATAGGGATTGTTGGCTTTTTCCCTTGTATGGATTGATGGTATGTTATCTTAAAGCCTTTAATAGGGATCAGGGTCAGAATACAGATCTTAGGTAAATTTTAGTTCCAACAGATTCTGTTTCCCATAATAAAGTCTACTGCTTACAACTTAAAAAAAAAAAAAAAAAAAAGAGTAGAGAAGCTATACCAGATAGTAACAATACAAGGCGCTTGAATTATTTTATAGCTATAATACAACACGTGATAATATGACATTGAAAACACCTTTTGGACCCACTGAGCTCATAAAAGGTGCTTTATGTGCCCTATTTTTTTTTCTTTCAGTGCCATTGACACATCTTTCATAATACATTTCAAAGAAAGATGAAATTGTAAATGTTAACACAAAAATAAAACAATGATTTGGCAGATTTTTACAAAAAAGACTCACTCTGAAAGGACTTACTCCAAATTAGAAAGGCACTTGTTAAGTTTGGCAAAATAGCCTTTAAAAGTATTCTGAGTTTAAAATAATAATATCCAACATTTGTATAGTTAAGTGCTTTACAATTATTATTTCACTTGATCTTCACAACAACTCTACAAAATAGATATTATTATCCCCATTTTACAGGGAAAATGGGACAGAGGTTAAATGATTTGCCTGAGGTCACACAACTAATAAATTTCTGAGTTCAGATTTGAATTCAGGTCTTCCTAACTCCAGTACAAGTGATCTATTTGCTGCAGCACACAACTGCCCCCAAGCTATAGGAACTACCCTGTTATTGATACCAGTTACTAGCACACTCACTCTGTCTCTCCAGCATAACATTAATTTCTAGAGCAGAGATATTTTAATATTTATTTCTAAAATAATCTCTAGAGTTACTTTTTGGTGTCAAGGACAACTTTGGTTGGCTGCTGAAACCTATGGATATCTTCTCAAAATAATGATTCAAAAAATAAAATATGAGTAACTGTAAAAGAAGCCAACTACATTGAAATTATATGTTTGTCTAAACAAGTTAATATACTCTAAATTAATAACCTTTACTACATAGGAAAAAGACATTTAAAATATGGACTATGATGTTTCATACAGTAGTGCTATTGATCTGAAGTACTTGGCTTAGTCTCAAGCAAACCCCAGAGAAATTACTCTCCTTGATAGCCTGCAGTAGATTTTCTAAGTCTGGGAATGAAAATCTTAAACACAACATTATTATCTTACAGGAATTGACAAACATCATCTTTATCTTAAAGCAATGAACAAACAACAATATTGTTATCTTACAGTAATTAACAAATAACATCTTTATCTTACATCAATTGACAAAAACAAAGGTATGGAAGTAACCTATGTTTTGTTATGTTGCCCTTTTTCTCCACATTGTATAATCAAAAGATGGAGTAAATAAGAGGCTTTGGAACATACTAATTATTTTAAACTTGTCGTACTGTATGAGGGCAATAATCACCTGCTAAACATATCAATAAATTAATTGTTAAATAATATTAATTAATATAATCAATTCATTAATAGCATGCTTATCCAGTTATTAAAATTTAATAATAATACATCATTAGTATTGCAATCAGATCGTTGATAATAATTCATAACCTAAAATCTATAATTCTTCTCATTGGTCACGTATTCAGTAAAACACATGAGCAAATAAGAAGTTAGCTGGTCACATAAGATTTTTAATTGAATATGTTTGATGTTACAAATATTACAGGATTTTTAAAAAATGATGTTATGTTTTAAATTTCAACATGTATCAATTAGTCAATTAACCTACATTAACTAAAGGTCTACTATATGCCTGATAGTGTGCTGAATAGTAAGGGATATAAAGAAAAAGACCAGTCCCTTTTCTTGAGAAGCTCACAGACTAATTAATGCATCAAATTTCCTATTTATATTTCCTCACATTCTTTGCCTTGAACAACTAGAGTATCGAAATTATGTACTATTTTCTTCGTTTTGGGAAGAAGACCACATTGTATAACTGTGATTAATATGCAGATTTTGAGAAGTCTGGTAAGTACACAAGAAATACATGTATAATAGAGAAATAAAGGATCTCAAAACCAAATAACCTTAAAACAGAAGCAAGCCAAGATATAAAATCTCATCCATCATCCTCATAAGATCAAGTTGCTTTGTAAGTTTTGTATAAATTATGGATACTTTTAGTTTGGTGAGATTTGAAGATATAGCATTTCATGAAAAAGGGCACATCCTTCAAATATATATTATTGCAGGCAAACCACTTTCCCAACATGATTTCCCAAAAATGTTTCCTGGTTTTCTCGTCTTGGGTTTTAAAAGAAAAGTTTTGTATCTGGCTTGACCTTATCTCCATTTAAATTTCAACATAGCTTTTTAAGTAAATGAAATTCAAAATATGATCACAATTTATCTATGTAAGTATAGTAATGTTTACAATCCCAATATTAATAATTATTAATAAGCATTAATAATGCTCCAGGAAATTGGAGCATTATATCCAATCTCTTTTCCATTAAGGGATCCCTCTGTTTTGGTTTGCATTAAGATTAGCCCTGGGAGATCCAAGTCTTTAATGGTAATATTTAGGTTTCTTTTCTTACTCAATTTTTTTTTCTTGGGCTTAATTATCTTCTACCTTGGAGCTCATCAAGTGTGCTGAATTTGAAATACAGACATTTTGAACAGGATGAAATACATATACACTTTTACAATTTTAAATCAATTTTCTAATTATTACATTCCATATTTTTCATAAAAGTTTTATTTCACAAATATTTCTATAGAAGTTTATATATATGTACTTATGTGTGTATATACATATATGCACACACACACACACTTTGTTTTTTTCTTTTATAGAAAATTTTTATAGACATTTTTTCAGGTAGGGATTGATTTGACTCAAGGGCCTTTTCATTTTTTTACTTAAGACTGCCTGCCTTTCAATTTAAAATCACAACCAAAACTATAACATTCAATATTTTTTCAAACTGTATATGTGGTTCATGTTCTTAAAGAAATAGCAAAAAACAAAAACAAAAAACTTTAAATTACAAAGTTTACATTTTTTTTCAAATACAAAGCAGATTATAGTTTTTGAAATATAGTGGATGGGCACTAGAGCCTTGGATTTGGAATCAAGCAGACTTGGGTTCTAATCCTGCTTCAGTCCTTGCTTTTTATTGTGAGAAAGTCATTTAATTGCTTTAATTTTTCTCATTTGTAAAATGAAAGGATTGGATTCAGTGGCCTCTAAAGTCCATTCTAACTCTAATTTTATAATTTTGTGAAAATATTATTTCAAAGAGGATTGTTGTTAGTTGGTTAGATGGTCAGAGAGCAAAAGCCCAGGCCAAAAAAAAAAAAAAAAATTAAAGGCAGTCTGTCTTCCTAGGGCTCAACCCAACAGGACTGATCACTCCCAACTGAACACAACTTAAATATAAAACTCACTAAATAAAACAATTTAATATATTTCCCATATTTTATCCACAATCTTCTTATGGAACAGGCATTTTCATATGCAATAAATCTTAGAAGATATTGTCCCTATTTGATTCCCCCACCCCTCATCCATTCCCATAATGAAGTTGAAAGTGGAAAGAGAAATTTCTTTAACTTTTACTCCTCTTCTCTTCTCCTCTTCTCTTTGCTTCTCTTCTCTCTTCTCTTCTCTTTTCTCTCCACTTCCTTCTCATTTCTCTCCATTTCCTTCCCATTTCTTTCCACTTCCTCCCTCCCTCCCTTCCTCCCTCCCTTCCTCCCTTCCTCCCTTCCTTCCTCCCTCCCTTCCTCTCTTCCTTCCTCCCTTCCTTCCTTCCTCCCTCCCT